>JARYHS010013921.1:0-36024 GCA_031002005.1 Vandiemenella viatica | reverse complement strand
AAGTTTTTATCTTGCACAAGGACAATACGTATCTGAAAGCTGTTCTGATTCAAGGATATCGCAAATAGCAATAATATTTTTGCGCTTGCTCAAGAAATCTGGTACATAATTTGTTTATTGACCTCATTTTTATATCTGATGACATTGTTTTATGATTAGACATCAAAAAGATGAGATAAATGTAATTTCACTGACCCACTTTTACAAGTATTTGCGCAATTCTGATAGGAACAAGATAAAGTCTAATTAACAATTCAATTCACTGCATTGTATTGTACGGAAAATAAATTTAAAAAACACGGGAATAATTTATTTGTTAAAAACTGGATTTTATCATATCCTTTTATTCGCAACAAATAAAGACGCAACATCTACCAAACATCGTTTGTCTCATAGCTTAAATTTTGTTGTGTGTAAAAGCCACATAATTGTGATGATAGTAATGGCTGGTGTGATAATTTATTGCGTTTGTTTTGAGTTTTTTACTGTTCCCTGACATCAGAATGCATCTTCCTAAAGTCAGTAGCGTTAACAACGCTAAGCAAATCTCTCCGTCTATTTCATTCGGTTCTGAAGTAACATGCTAATACACACCGGACGGCGGAATATCTGCATCGCCTTACGAATAAAGTTATAACTTTTTGAGAAATTTAATTTTTCTACTTATTTCCTCAGTTATTATAAGCAATTTTGTAGAAAATTTGTAATAAAACTCAAAATTACTTCCACGTAACATGTCACCACTCTGATTACTGCATGTGATAACATAAACATCAAAAATGATGTTGGTAGTTCGTGGAAGCAATGTAAAACCAGATACGTGACACCATAATTAAAGAATTAGGAGGCGATGCGTAGAAAGAGAAGCAAAAGGACACTTCTGACTCAATATGCTGATTAATGTGACTGTGACTTGAAATTAAAACATAATCTCCGATATAGTGAATTGTATTTAAAAAAATTCGCACTATTTTGATATCAATTCTTCGACGAGTTATTTCTCGTCTGTCAGATTAAATCTTGTCTGTTACACTTTTAGAAGATTTGCAAGCAAATAAAAATGAGGGAAGCACTTAAGTTGCTTGAAGTTGAAATACCAGAAAAACTTAAGGAAGTTTGTACAAAACACTATATAAAAATGACAACTTTTTAAAATCTTGGATGAAAAAAAATGTAAAAAAATAAGTAATAAAGAATTACTAGAGATCGCCCAGTGGTCGAAATTCGACCATAATTCATTAAGTTAATTAGTTTTTTTTGTAACAGAGTAATAATTATTGCAAATAGTTTTTTGAATTTGTTCTATTGCGTTTGCTGCAAGCATAACTATATCATATACTGTACACATTGATGTTTTTGGCTGCGAGGGTGTTTCTAAAATCACTCGAAATGTGGGTAGATGCACACATGTTATTAAGCAAGAAATACACGTTATTACATGTCGTTATTATTTCTGTGTGTTTCTTACTCTTAATTCTTAGTCCAGGTTGCATTTCAACCTAACCACAACTGCTATTAGCTACGGTAGACGCCATGTAATATATCTTAGCACTGAAAAACAATATGTCAGCCCGCACAGAGAAATCGTAAATGTTACATGATTTTCTATTTGCATATGGAAAGCAGTTTTTATTCAATAATTAAGACTTAAAAACACGTGGAATAAATGTCAACAGCTATGAACGTGTATTTCTTGCGTAATAACATGTATGTATCTACCCACATTTCGAGTGATTTTTCCTCATTTCAACATATTCGAAGCTTACGATATACACTTCAAATCAAATATTATCGCCTAAGGAATGTGTGTACCAAATTTAGACCGACAGGACAATATTTCTAGGTTCCGACGTAATGCTAAACTCAGTATATAAAGACTTTGCGGGAGTAGTTGACGTCACAACGTGATATAGTGTTTATGAAAGTTGCTTAAATAACTAAATTCCTCGTGTATTTTGCTGTGACAAAAAGGATCTGTTTTCTTTCTGGTCCAGGCTGAATTTCAACCTAACCACAATCTCCGGTAATATTGGCGGTACAAATTCAAAGCCTCAATTACACGCGCATTGATACAATCATTTTATCTTAAGTTAGCAGCGTCTTGTATCGCGACGTAAACTTGAACCGACTTTGCTGCCATACATGTACTCACTTTTTTTTAACTACCAGATTTCGTTCAAATGGTGGCTCACCATCATATTACAGCTACATCAATTTGAACTGCATCATTGTAACATCGTATATCTAAATCTGAAGTGAACTACACTTAATGGTTCCTTGAGGTTTATTACTATGTACACAAAACACTGGTAGACAATAACAAATGTGGTACAGTTAGCGGATGACCGTCGAGAAATTTAGCCTGGTCCTGATCCGGGGTAGAGAGAGACGGCTTCTACTTCTCGCGAACTTCCGGTGGTCTTCTGTAGTTGAAGCTGGTTCCGCGGTCAGGCCGGAACTGGCGGTGGAGCGGCCGGCTACGCTTATAGGCGGCCTGGCGCAGGAATTCCGTTGTGTGGTAGTACGGCGACCTCTGTAAGAAATAGTCCCACTTAGCTTCTAGATGATTCTATTTGTTTTCCTGGTTTGTTTTGATGTCTCTGCGCCTGTTTGGAGTCGTATATGTATCCCGGCGTGCAGGCGCGTTGTGTGTGAGGTCTGCCTGGCAGGGGCCTTTACTGGCAGACTGAACATACCTCCCTCCCGGGGGGGGGGGGAAGCGATGTCTGCGACGTCTGCGAGGTCGTCTGCCGCGGCGCCCTGGAGCAGACTATGAAGGCTACCTCCAGGGGAGTACGGAGCTGTTCCCCTGGCGATGCGTGCCGACCTGCGTCGTGGTGCAGGTTGTGGTGGAGGTACTTGTGGAGCTAACGGCATCGGTTCGTCGGCGTCGATGGCCGGGGGCTGTACGGGGGGCGCTGAAGATGGTCCCCGCAGGTGGTCGAGAGGCTGCGGCTGAAGGGTGTCGGAGCGACCGACAGGTTGTGGCGTGGTGGTGGCGCTGTAACTGTCCCTGAGCAACGGTTAGACGGCAGGAGTGGTGGAGGTGGCAGGGAAGGAGAGGAAGAAGTGGATGGCCGTGCCGTGGTGGAAGAGGACGGTGCCGTGGGGTAGCGGAGACGTAGTTGGTTTCGATGGCGTCGCACTATCCGGCCATCCAGGCTGACGTCGAACAGTTGGCGGCCCCGGGGCCGCTGGATGACCCCCCGGAAGCCAACCGGCCCGGGAGCCAAACCCGCGGGCCCAGACTAGGGAGCCCGGGGTGAAACGGAATGGGCCCGAAGGTACCTGTACTTTGGGCGGGGGTAAGAGGAGATGGAGGAGAGTGCGAGGTTGGCGGCCATGCAGCAATTCCGCCGGGCTTTTGGCCCCCACTGGAGTGGTTCGATAGGAACTGAGGAAGAGTGTCAATGCCTCTTCGAGTTTGTGACTTGTGGTGTATTTGGTCATTTGGGTTTTGAATGTTCTGACTAGCCGTTCCGCCTCCCCGTTAGATTGGGGGTGGAAAGGCGGGGTGAGGAGGTGTTGGATATTGTTGGCGGTACAGAAGGATAGGAATTCCCGACTTCGAAATTGCGGTCCGTTATCTGTGACGATGGCGTATGGTAATCCTTCGATGGAAAAGATCTTCGTGAGGGCTGAAATGGTGACCTCTGTGGTGATTGTGGAGCAACGGACGACATATGGGAAGTGGGAAAAGGCATCCGTCACTAGGAGCCACTGGTGGCCTAGGAATGGGCCAGCGAAGTCGAGGTGAATGCGTTCCCAGGGTCCGGACGGTGCCGGCCAGGAAAGGAACTTTTGAGGGGGGCGGGGCAGTTGTTGGGCACAGATGGTACAGCGCCGCACCATCTTCGTGACATCCGTGGTAAGGCCGATCCAGAATACATGGCGTCTGGCAAGGGATTTGGTGCGGGCAATTCCCCAGTGTCCTTGGTGGAGAGTTTGGAGGATTGTCGGCTGTAGGGATCTCGGAACGACGACCCTCGGGGTGGAATTTGGTTCTGTGCGGAGAAGCACTCCCTCTACTACTGAGAGCTGGTGGCGGATGGAGTAGTAGAACTTGAGGTCTTGATGATGGCGTGGAGGGGAACGTGTTTGCCACCCGTGTTGGATGTGGTGTCGGATGACACGGAGGAGGGGGTCCTCCCCTGTGGCTGCCGCGACTTTTGAGGCCGTGACTGGAAATGTCTTCAGTGCTTCTTGTATGTCATCGATCTGGAACACCAGAAGTTCCGACTTGTCGAAGGCAAGGTCTGGTCCCTGCGGTAGTCTGGATAAGGCGTCTGCATTGGCATGCCTGGAGGTGGTACGGAAAGTGCATGGTATATCTGAACTGGGACAGGAATAGTGCCCAACGCTGGATGCGGTGGGATGTTTTGGTAGGCAGACGTGTGGACGGATCAAATAGTGATAGGAGTGGCTTGTGGTCGGTAATGAGATGAAAAGAAATCCCATATAAAAGGGAATAGAATTTGGAGCAGGCAAAAACAATAGCTAGCGCCTCTTTCTCGATTTGAGAATATTTAAGCTGAGCAGCCGATAGGGCTTTGGAGATGTAAGCTACGGGGCGTTCCGTGCCATCTGGTAATTTATGAGACAGAACTGCCCCCACACCGTAATCGGATGCATCTGTGGCAAGTATCAAGGGGAGGTTTGGAGTGTATGGCATGAGGCATGCTGCGGACTTGAGCTGCTGTTTAAGGGTGTGGAATGCGGTCTCGCAAGCTGGGGTCCAACGGAACGGGACATTCTTGCGACAGAGGTGGTACAGGGGTGCTGCCACTTGTGCTGCTGAGGGTATAAATTTTCTGTAGTATGAAATCTTGCCTAAAAAAGATTTCAACTGATGTAGATCCTGAGGCCGAGGTAAGTTGGAAATAGCGTCCACATAGGAAAATGCTGGGGAAATGCCTTCCTGAGCGATGATGTGACCCAGGTAGGAAATGGATTGTTGAAAAAATTGACACTTGGAAAGGTTGCATTTCAATCCTGCTGCCCGGAGGCGGAGGAAGAGTAGGCGGAGGTTGGTCATGTGTTCGGCAGCGGAGGGTCCCGTGACGACTATGTCGTCGAGATAGTTGATGCATCCCGGAATATCCTGGAGAAGTTGTTCGAGATACCGTTGAAAAATCGCTGGAGCACTGGCCAAGCCGAACATGAGCCGGTTGAGTTGGAAGAGGCCAGAGGGAGTGTTGATGACTGTGTATTGTCGGGACTGGATATCCAAAGGGATTTGAAGGTATGCTTCTGCCAGGTCAATTTTTGTAAAGTAGGTACCTCCTGCTAGTTTACGGAAGAGGTCGTCCGGTCTCGGAAGTGGATAGTCGTCTACCAGCAGATGCGGGTTGACGGTGGTTTGAAAGTCACCACAGAGACGTAAGCGGCGTCCTGGCTTCTGAACTATGACCAACGGCGTGGCCCAGGGGCTGAACCGCACCGGCTGGAGGATCCCTTCGTCTTGGAGACGTTGAAGTTCTTCCTGAAGTGGTTGTTGAAGCGCTACGGGTACCTGGCGTGCCCGGAAGTATCGAGGCCGTACGTCCGGCCGGAGTTGGAGTGATGCTTCGAAGTCCTTTGCACAGCCGACGCCTGGTGAGAACAGGTCCTGAAACTCGGTGCAAAGGGCGTCCACTTCAGGAAAAGGAACATGCTGAGATACGAGGTGTATGTTATCCTCAATTGAAAATCCGAATAAGCGGAAAGCGTCCAGTCCAAATAAGTCTGCTGTGAGAGAACTGTTAACTACTAAAAAGGGGACTGAACGCTGTACAGACTTATACATGACGTTTGCTGTGAATTGTCCCAGGAGTGCTATTTCCTGTTTGTTGTATGTCAGGAGGCGCTTGGGGGCCGGCGAGAGGGGGGGCGAGCCAATTTGCACATAAGTAGTATAATTAAGCAATGAGACTGCTGCTCCTGTGTCGACTTGTAGGCGCAGGGGCTTGCCATTGACCGTAACGTCAATAAAAAGTTTGGATGCTGTGGAAGTGTCTACCTGATTGATATCCATAGGTGCGCCGCTCAACCTGTCTTGGTAAGACCCTGGGCGGTGAGAGCCGGGATTGGCATTGGTGGTGTTGGTGCGGCAGACGGACGCCAGGTGTCCTTCCTTGCCGCAACGTGAGCATTCAGCCCAACGATCCGGACAATTTTCCCTCTCATGTGCTGAATAACAGGCGGGGCAGGAGGGTAGGCGGAGCGGGCTGCGGCGTCGGCGCTGCGGGATCCGCTGCTGCTGCCGAGACTTGGTGCCCCTGCCGGAACGGGCCGGTTCGATGTCCTTCTGAGGAAGCGGTCCCCGGTTGTGGTGTCGGGAGGAGCGCGACTGGGAGCTCTGGATGGCGGCGACGTCCTGTGTGTCCTCTACGTCGGTTCGGATTGCGGCCACATCCACCCAGGACTCCAGGCGGCGATCTGCGGCCGTAGATATTTCGAATTTGTAGGCAAGTTCGATGACCTGCTCCAGGGATGGGTCCTCTAACTTGAGGGCGTCATGCCGGAGTGCGGCATCTGGTGCAGCCTGTATGATGTGATCACGCACCATGTCGTCGGCGTAGGATTCGTGGGAACAACGAGTTTGAAACTTACATTTTCTGCTAAGGCCTTGGAGTTCGGCCGCCCACTGGCGATACGTCAGATCGGGCTTCTTCCGGCATTGATAGAATTCGACGCGGGCCGCGACGACATGGTACCGGCGTCTGTAGTATGCATTCAGTGTCGTACAGATGGTCGTGAAGGTGAGGGTGTCGGGGTCTTGTGGCTGAAGTTTGGTGAGCAAGACATACATCTTCGATTGGTTCCAGGAAAGGAAATATGCACGCTGGTCTTCTTCTTTGGATATGTGATGAATTGCGAAGTGTTGTTTTATGCGCTTCTCGTAGGTCTCCCATTCTTCGACGTCGTCGTTGAATGCTGGGAACGGAGGCGGGGCCGTGGGTTGGCGGAGATTCCTGACTTCCGCAATCAGTTGTCTCTGAGATTCGAAGAAGTGATGTAGAAGTCCTTGGAGGAACTGTTGCCATTCCGTAGGTGCTGCTGGCGTAGCCATGATGGTTGAGAGTTCTTATCCCATCCTCGTCGCCACTGAAGTGAACTACACTTAATGGTTCCTTGAGATTTATTACTATGTACACAAAACACTGGTAGACAATAACAAATGTGGTACAGTTAGCGGATGACCGTCGAGAAATTTAGCCTGGTCCTGATCCGGGGTAGAGAGAGACGGCTTCTACTTCTCGCGAACTTCCGGTGGTCTTCTGTAGTTGAAGCTGGTTCCGCGGTCAGGCCGGAACTGGCGGTGGAGCGGCCGGCTACGCTTATATAGGCGGCCTGGCGCAGGAATTCCGTTGTGTGGTAGTACGGCGACCTCTGTAAGAAATAGTCCCACTTAGCTTCTAGATGATTCTATTTGTTTTCCTGGTTAGTTTTGATGTCTCTGCGCCTGTTTGGAGTCGTATATGTATCCCGGCGTGCAGGCGCGTTGTGTTTGAGGTCTGCCTGGCAGGGGCCTTTACTGGCAGACTGAACAGTTTGCAATATTAATAATAATAAAATATGGCCTCCAGGATGGTGGATTTAGCATCGAATTGTATTGATCAGGTTTCAGCAAAAAAAATGTTCTCGACACAACGAATGTTCATGTGACAACTCACTTTTTACTGAGTTTCAAGTTATGAATTTATAATACAAACTACAATCAATTTTTTGGAAGGCTGGCGATAGTATAATGGAACACACGTAAACGACTTAAGGTTTCCAACAATTATTACCGGTTGCACAGTCTAACCTTTTCTAAAAAATTAATTCATTTACACTTCTGGTGACAGAGATTTCACAAAGTTATTTGTTACCAACTCAGTCAACTTTACCGACGACAACTGGTAGACATTATGGCTTAAAAACGTTTTGGCACGTAGCAAGGGATTTCCGAAGCAGAAGATTGTTGGTTGATGTTGAGTTACAATCAAATATAAATATTTACGAGCTTTCAAAATTTATCTTGCTAGCCCAAAATGCGGCTACAGTAAAATTATAATGAATTTAGTAATTGCGAAAGCAATACGAATTGTCTTCTTCGTAATGTGTATTTGAAAAAATAATACTGAACCTGAAAAAAAATGACGCTGAAACATAAAGCGTAAACCATGGTTCTACAATTAAATACAAATTTAGATCTAATTCCGATTCTAAATAGCCACGAACTATGTAGCTGATAGAAAAATGAAGAACAATATCCTACTACTAGATGATTTTAACGTGAATCTTGCTGTAGACCCCTAAGTAGGAAAATTTTCAGTATCTAGGCGATAGAAACAAAAATTTACGTTGATTTATTGCTACAAATAGACATAAAAATAGAAAAACTATGTCCCGAAAAGGTTTAAAAACATTGAACTTGGAATATCAACGGAAAATTGTATAAGGTGCTTCGCTAATAACCCGAAGTAATATCAATAAGTGACTATTATCCTTATACACATATCCATCTTTATAACATGTACGGAGCTAAAATCCTGCATAAATCCAAATTAGTCGCTAACACATCGATCTACATCGCTACCAACGGAATGAAGCCGTCCTTGCAGAAGATATTGAAGAATTTAGTGATTGTTCCAGTGTATAGGTAGTCTACACGTCTCTGAATGGTGTAGCTAATGTTATTTATGCCTGTCTGACAGAGAAATCATACTCTCCTCTAGGAATGGTCTATGACTTTCCAGCATCGTTCTTACTCTACCACTATCGCACAGTAAGTTAAGTCCCCATTAATTTGTTTTCACCTAAGTATTTTCATTCATGAGAAACCTAGCCGTAATTACAATAACATATTGAAACTGAAGGTTCTAAAACAAGTAAAGTACTTAGGTATTATAGTAGCGAACTGGAGAAACAGGAAGAAAATAAATGAACGATGCTGAAATGTGCACGAAGTGTTGAGGTGCGATAAAAGCCGAGAAGTGCTCCAGAAGTTATTTACGGGACTTAATATTTTCCCAGATTGACGTTCGGTTCCGAGCGCAATGATGGGGAAAAAGGCATATTGGAGAATCCAGAAATTTCATAGCAGTACGACTGGAGCAAATAGCTGGTTAATGAGTATCTTATGAAAGGAGTAAACAAGAAAACAGTACAGCACAGCACAGGAATAGCGATTACAAAAAAATGATGTTGAAACATGAATAGAATAAGTAATAGATCGCCAAGAAAAATGTAAAATTTGAAATTTGAGAGACAAGGAGTCATCGAAAACGAGAAAGCGTGCATGACGATCCGACTTCAGGCATCGGTGGTTTTATTAAATGTGGCATCCATGCTGCGTCATCCGCAGTTATTCAAACCAATATTCGGAATCAGTTATTCATTCAGAAAATTACAATACTGGAGTTTGCTGTATGCCGTAGTGTCCAAAATGCTCTAAAAGTGCAAAAACGAGAGAACAGAAGACGCTTAAGCGGCTTGTGTTCCAGACAGAGCCGTATTTTTTTTTTTTTAACTGCTTTACGTCTCTGAACAGCGAGGTCTTTAGAGACGGGAAAGGATGGGGTCAAGGAATGGGAAGGAATTCGACCATGGCCTTTTTAAGGAATCATCCCGGCATTTGCCTGGAGTGATTTGGGAAACCATGGAAAACCCAAATCTGGATGCCCGGACGGGGATTCGAACCGCCGTCCTCCCGAATGCGAGGCCAGAACGCTATCCGTTACACCAAGAGCTGTTCAATATGAAAAGAAATTGTGCTACATAATAAACATAGATTAGAGATATTCACGAGGTTTCAATCCCCGGTCCGAATTTCCAGATTTCGATTCCATCAAATATTTGTGGTCTGATTTCTTTATGGTCCACAATCACCTACCATCTCTTACGATAACATTGTCGACGAACAGCAAAGACCTGTGAAAAAACATAAACTTAATCCATACATTCAACACAATACTAAACAAATTTTGATCGCAGTCTATTATCTTTAATTTTATTAGTATTGTAGTGTGGTAAAATTGAATTTAAAACTTCAGGTTCGAGCAATATAGAAATTCTGGGGTATAGCATAATGAATCAGACTCTTAAATCCAAAGGATAAGTTGTCGTCAGATACAAGAAAAAGGTATAGCAACCGCATAGTATCTTTGTTGATGGGATTTCAACAGAAGCCTTACGTACTTCGTGTAAAAACAGGACTAGCAATAACAGACAAATGGTATGTAATTGGGTTGAGCGCACTGCTAAGAAGTGTTCCTCTGTAAATGAGTACGTTTTGTTAGTGAGATCGGAGACAAAGTGATGTATTTTCCGTCACTAACGTGTGTTCAAGCTGTAGTTAGATTACACAGTGATGGTACTACCACAACGTGGATGGTTTTGGGGAGAAGATATGAGGAAATGGTAATCACAGGTCAAAATTGCAAACAAGAACAGAATAATTGGAAAAATTGATGATGGCTGAAAATTAAAGGAAATAGGTTACAAAACTCTGGTTAGACCATTGGGTGAATATATTGGTGTAATATGGGACCCACATTTTGGGTATTAAGTACAGGAGTTGGAGGGGGTGTTAAGAAGTGCTGCTAGATTTGTCTTTGGAAATTACTGAAGAATATAATCAGAAACTAAAACGATAAAGAATCTGGAAAGTGATTCATTGGAGGTCGGAAAGAGGGTGAAGAGAGTCATGGGAGTGTATGAGTCGTGTATTAGAGAATAGGCATCGAAAGATATTGGTGGCAGGGAGGTGGGAGGATAAAGATGACCAAGACCACAAGCTGGCACTCGATTTCAGTCATAACAGTGTGGGGAAATTTTGTTTCGTAGGGAAGGCGGTCAGGGAATGGAATAAATTACCAAGAGAAATGGTTAATAATTTATCAAAAACATTGAAAGAAGTTTAAATTAGTAAAGGGTAAAATTAGATGGGAAGTAGAAAGAAGAAAAATGGGCTTATAGGGATAATGTCACTGGAGCGTTCTTTCCATCGCAATTATATTAAGTTAAATTATTAGAATTTCAGGTTCCTGTGACTAGCAGCTCTAGAGGAGATTTTATAAACTATGCAATCACAAACTGCAAGTCATACAAACTGCGTTCATCAAATTTCCGATAGGTGGTGATGAAAGGTGTAAAATATAAAATTATGTAGTTTATATATAAATATTTCAAATGAAAATAAAATTTCTGCTAAAGTTTTCGGGCCGCCCTGTTGAAAAACCGCTGGTCTGTCTGGTGAAAAAAAAGTCAAGACCGTTCTGGTTACCAATTTTGGAAGTTTTACAGAATCGTTCGTAACATCGTTCTTGGAAACTTCGTCGGGAGTGGAGCAATCGATGTTGACATGGAGACTCCTGTAATGCAGCTACGCCACACGACAAAACAATACGCTACCAGAAATTCATTAATACCGCACGCTATGATATAACTTAGTAGACAAATTGCGCTTACACATCAATTGAAAATTTACTTCATTAAGTTAAAAATTACTCGTCTATGAATAAGAAAGTAATTTTGGAGAAATATATCATTCCCGGAATTTACAACGAAGAAAATTTATAACAATTACAAAGTACTAATTTAAAAGACATGTTAAGCGCTCATTTTTCCATTCTTGTAATTTATATAAGTTTAATCAAATTCTAAAATGAATAAAGTATTACAGCAAAATTACGATCAAAATCCGAACAGTAGTTTTTGCGTTAATCGCATTCAGCAATCTGATGCTATTTCTTGATATCACATCAAAATGAAACTCACATTTTTTTTACCACTGAAACCGCGGGTTGTGTAATAAACAAAACTCGATCAGTAGTTTCTCCATGAATCGTGCTCAGCGAAAAGTTGTTATTAATTTGTTGACACTGTTGTCTTTCGACATCACATCAAAATTTAATATACTCTATTTTATCAGCTGTACTATGGGCTGTATCTTAATCAAAACCCCCAAAATTCGAGCAGTAGCGTTGCGTGAATCCCACACATCCCTACTTACAGACACACAAACACACACAACTGATTATTATTATTGTTTAAAAAAAGGCATATTCCTGTTCTGTAGCTTATTAACAGTACCCCAACTCATTTTTTTTTTTAAAAGTCTTGAATATAGAAACTTTACCCGTTACAGTTTTATAATATATATAGATGCATTCGTTTATTACTCCAAAATATTTAACTTCACAGACGGAAAAGTATTTCAAAATGTAAAACCCAATAATCTCCAGGCACCGAATGTGTTTTTGTATTTCCGAAGTGATTGGTTTGATCTACGGTCTGTCAATTTAGATTTTATATAGTTTCCTGAAATCATTCTAGGTGAATGCTGGAATGGTTCCTTCTAAAGACCGTGGACGAATTCCTTCCTGTTCCTTCTGCATCATTCTCTCCTGGCTCAAATGACCTCGACGTCGAATAACCCTAAATTATAAGTTAAAAATCTTCACCATATTTCTGACCTACTGCTGACTTGTATCACGTCTTCATGTATCGTCATCCTCACCAGAAAGAAATGGTTTGAAATTTACACCGTTCAGGGTATTTCTTGTACTACTAATTTCTATAGATTTTTGATGTGAGTTACTTGTGTTTCACATAGCCTTATTATCCTTCCTGGTATCTGGCTGTAACGGACATTTAGACAGACACAATATTTCTAATTTGTTTGCTCAAACATTATTAACAATTTTTTATTAATTTGTGAAAACTTTTACTACTAGGATGTGGATGTCCTCTAAACGCCAGTATATCTCTGGTAGACGTAAGCAAGGGAAGCTATCACAACTGTCTTGATCCAGCATTTAGCTGAAGTTGCATTCCTGACATCAAAGGAATTCAGCGGTGTGGTAGTAAGGACTCTCCAGACACAAGGATACAGCGCCGTAGCTTGTATTCTCAGATCATCCACAGCGGCAGAGTGCAGTATCTCCTTGTCATTGAATGAATTCCTCTTTGAGAACTCTAAAAGTCGGAACCATCTTGGGGAAAGAAAAAATTGTTCCACCATATCGTGTGCCTTAAAATTTTTAAACCGAATATTTTCTATCAAAAACAACATTGGAGGAAGCAATCAAGAATTCACTTTTTTCTTTGGTTTCTTTCACGAGATATTAAGCAAAAAAATATTTCATAGAGTCCTATTATATTATAAGCATAAATCGTATATGACTTATAGAGGACATGAAATCTCAACAGTGTCTGGAAAAAATCCAAACGTCAAAACCCTTTTCTTGTGGATGTGGAAAACACATCAAAGAGATTGAGTTAAAATTATGTATAACGATTAATCATGTTTTTCCTAGACTTATTTATATTTCAGGTTTACCTAAATGACTACTGCCAGGGCAGAAGGGAAAAAACAGAAAATTTGTCACTGGTTTCTAGAGAATTTTATTATTATTATTATTACTAAACGGTGAATAGAACATCTCGAAGTATGGTACAAAAGTCTTTCATTAGACCTCTAGTTGAAGCGAAAAAATACTCATATGTTACAAAGTCGGTGTAGTTTTCGAAAAACAACATTGGAGGAGGTGATCGAGAGTTAAAATCTTTTTCTATATACAAGATGTTAAACAGAAATTACTCCACAGATTCATTGATAGTTTACACATAGATAAGGTATGACTTAAAGTTGCCGCAAAAAATAAATGTTTCAGCTCAGATCACCACCAAGGTTAAAAAGTCAAATTTGGTTGTTTGAGGCAATGGAAAAAACCATCAAATTAATCCAATTAAAATTTTGCATAGAGATTAACATTTTATTCCACAAGATTTGTATATTCCGCCCTGTACCTGAATGACATTTGACAGGTGCAGAAGGGCAAAAAATGAAAATTTTCACTTACTTTAAATATAATTTTTTTTGAAAACGGTGAGGAAGAATACCCCAAAAATGGTTAAAAATGCTTTGTAAAGATTCCAAGTTGCTATGAAGTAATTAATACAAATAGATTTTAACCGTTGACCAAGATCACACATTCCACTTTGTTGAAATTATCGTCAATCATAGATGGTTGTCGTTCAACAATATAGCAACAATGAGTTTTTTTAAAGTTATTTTCCCTTTTACCTACTCTGTAACACTAGAAATGGAAAATATTAAAAAGGACTCTTACGAAATTGACAGAACGACTTTTGGCTACAGCAGCAAATTAAAATGATTTCCATCGAAATGACGTAGTGCGTATTTAATTTTATGTTTCTTTTTTTTTAATAAAAATAAAAAAGAAACACCTGTACATCCAATCAGCATAACCTGATAACGGATAGCCAGAATACCGGCAGACAACACAGTGGCTTCTGGATCAATGTAGATTCTTCTGTTGATAACGAGATTGATCCTAATTTATGACTGCAAAGAATATTCCGTAAGGCTCAGAAATACAAGCTCTGTACAAAGAAGTGCTGTTTCAACCAGGTGAATCAGCAGAAAATTCGAAACAGTTTGTAATAATTTTTCAGTTTAGCAACTTCACCGAGGACCGGCATTCAATGGTTTATTTGCAATTCCGCAGGCGAAAGCTGAAGTTATGTTTGGATGACAGTCGTGAGACCACGAAACAGTTTCTGATTTCAGTTAGCAAACAAAAGCCTCAAGAAATGAATTTACATAAAGCTCAAGTTGATATCGGTAAGCACAAATCAACACAGCGACGGGCACGAGTATCATTTTGATACATGTGAAACAGTTTTCCGCGAATTTGAAGGCACGTGATCGGTGAGTGGGGATCCCCGCAGTGATGTTCCCGGTGTTTTGTTTTCTCTGGAGAAACTTGTTTGTATCATATTGATACTTGCGCCCGTTAGTGTGATTCTTCGCTAGTTCAAAATTACAACTTGTTTTCGACCAAGCTTTTTACTATATTATTGGTAAATAACATATTGTCGAGTATATAAAATTTTCTTCATGTATCCATTTGTAAACATCATTGGTAACAAATTGATACTATGAACTTCTTGAAGAATCTCTTCAGAAGCGCAAGAAATTTCCTGAAGACTTTAGAAAATTAGCCGCGGAAAGGAGGGCAGAAGAAAATATGAACGACTGTGGCCCAGTTACTGGCCCAATTGAAAGAAAGAGGAGATGTCGACTATGCCTTTTATAAAAAGAGGACTAACAGCTGGCACTTGCATTCCTTGTACCAGTCTTACGTTCAAAGAAAATATGCACTGATTGCGTTGAAGCTGATGATGTATAAGGCTAAAAGATTAAGATTTTATAATATTTTGTTTTATTATTTATCATTTTTTATATTTTTTATTCTTTTAGTTAAATAAAGAAACCTCATTTTTGTTTAATGAAAGTTTGTCTTTAATGCCCTTATAAATATAATTCATATAAATCACTAAAGTACAAAAAAAAAAAAAATGGTGAGTTTCTAACGGCTCCATCATTTTGATATTTGTGCCATGAAGTGTGACTTTTGGAAGTGAAAGGCTAAACTTAACGATCACTAATGTAGCTATTTCTAGATCGAGAACATGGGATGGATTCGTTTCTGCACAAGGATTTTTTGTGGTGCACATCTGAAAAAGTATGGCGATTTTAAGCACAAGATTTGTGGATTCAGTAGAATAAATACCTAAATTCCTTCTAAATACCAAACGCTTTTTTTATTTCATAATGATGTATGTGTTATATTAAAACTAATATTTTGAATTAATATGAATTAAATTGCACGATAAACAATAGGGTATAATAAAGAAATCTGTGGAGTAGGGCCTGCCGTCCAATTTCTCACTTCAGTAAGCTGGGTATGTAAATGAATTTTTTTTTTGTTGTGTTTTGCTATTAGCTTTTGGATAATCTCACCAGGGACATAAGGGCAGGGACACTAGGTGTTTTTTTTATTGTAACTAGTGTTAAACGTGTTTAATATTATTGACACGCCTGATAAGGTATGCAGGGTGATTGAGGAGGAATGGTAAACATTGGAGGTGGTAGTATGAACAATATTGAGTAAAGAAGTTCACCGAAACATTTGTTAGATTTCCATTCGTTTTGGACATACAGGGGCAGGAACGTTTTGCACCTTACCCGATTAGATTTTTGTGTGTGGGGATGGTTGAAAAATGAAGTTCACAAAGAAAAAGTAAACACAAGAGACGAATTAGTCGCTCCTATTATAAACATCGCTAAACTCATAAAAGTACACCAAGACGTACTCAGAAGATCTACACCTTCTGTTGCGAAGAGAGGTGCGAACTGTATTGAAGTCGATGGTGGGATTTTCGAACATTTAATTTAAACTTTTGTATTAGTCGCTCCTATTATAAACACCGCTAAACTCATAAAAGTACACCAAAACGTACTCAGAAGATCTACACCTTCTGTTGCGAAGAGAGGTGCGAACTGTATTGAAGTCGATGGTGGGATTTTCGAACATTTAATTTAAACTTTTGTAAAATATGCGTGTGAATGAATAAAAAGTTATTTGTGTGCTCTCGATCATTTTCCTAGGTTTATTTTATGCATAACATTCTAGCGCATTTATCTTCAAAACTAATGGAATCTGACACATGTTTATGTGAACTTTTTTACACGATATTCTTCATACTACCATCACCTTCAATATTTACCATTCCTCTTGAATCACCCTGTATAAGGGGCGTCAACAGCAACCTTGTCGGTGAGAGGCAGACCACATGCACTGACGACATTAGTGCGTCACACAAGGCAGTCGCCGCAGCAACACTCACACTACGCCGCGGATATGCAAACAAAAGCGAACAATGTTAAAAGAAACCTCCAATGTGTTCATTTACAAGCCAGCTTCAACTGAAACGAACTGAATTAGATTTCACGCAAAGTTTCTAGCTGAATTTTAAATCGTCATTGCTCTCTAATCATTGTAGTATGTGTTTATTTAGTTACATAAATATTATCTATAAATGTCTTAAACCTTTAACAGGGGATTTGTCTGTACATTTAGGATATTGTCCTTAAAAATGATTTCAGGGGACTATTAATAAGCTACATAGAACGACTCAACTGGTACTTTTTTTCGTTTTAAAAATAATCTGTGGTGCTGTTAGGTTGAACGAGATTCAAATAAAAACTTAGTAGCGTTTAGAATGACATATAGCCCGTAGCCCTTAGAGAAAACAGGGTGCGTTTCATTTTGATATGTCGTCGAAAAGCTGAGAAATCGAATTAAATGTTTTCACAAATTAATAAAAAATTTCGAACAATTCACGCAAAAAAACTCCTGAACAGGTTTTAAAGTGTTTCCGACTAATGCACAGCCATTGGTGTCATGCTTAAGATGGGTTATGCTTTATTTTAATACGACCTCGACAAGCTGAGAAGCTAAGATTAAAACTTCCTTAAATTAGTAACTATTTATAAGTAAGTCGTTATACCGCAATGCGTGTCAACAGCACCTACGAACTGCAACTGGTATTCATCTATGGTTCGAATATTACTGAAGTTTTAGGAGATCATTACCAGGTAGAATTACCGGTTTAGTTTAGAATTTTATATGGTTTGAGGTATCGGTAAGAAAACCTGTCAGTACCTTATTAAGACCACTCAAAATTGTTATTATTTAATCACAGTAATACCAAAACCCTGTCATCCTCTTCCATCGGAGGCATAGATAAAGGCTGTTTCGAGACCAGTGCGCTAGATGGCGTCTTTTTTATTGTGGCTATAAATCATGAGTTGTTTATCTCATTTCAGAGTCGTAAACCTATCGGATTCTCATTGAATTTACGACATTATTGAATATGCATACACTGCAAATAAGGAGGTAGAATCGGTCGTGCATGGTTGAATACATCACTTCATTCATAACACTTAGACCAAGTGAACGAAGTTACGAGTTTCAAATATTCAAGTAATAAACATAATAAAGGTGATTATACTCCTACTTAAATGTGATAAAGAGTTGTATTGGCAAACCCTCTAATATTATCAAATCCAGAATTGATGCCTTCATTAAATAATAATAATACAAAGTGAAAGAAAAAATTGAATGTGGCATTAGGGGTATAGTGGGAAAAAATTAGCGCCTTGAGATATTGAGAAATTACTGAGTGTTACCAACAAAATACTGGGAGAATAATTGCAAATTAAATATGAACAGAAGAAAACTAAAGGTCTGAAGTGTCTCAGATATTATAATAGTAACAGTAGACTAAATAAAAAATAGAAGAACTATAAGAAATTGTAACTAATAATTTGATTAACATTGTAAGTAATTCACATTTTTTTTTTTTACAATCGTTCAATGAGTCGAATTTCTTCGAGAATTTAGTCCTGACAAACTCTCGCCGGAAAATTTGAATAATAATGTAAGAACGTTTGTAGAGCTATAGCACTAGTAACAGAGCATAAACGAATTTTAGAACATAGGAATTACAGTGAATATGCAGTAATGGATACACTTGCAGTCATGGCAAACACCTGCTAAATTAAGTTATTAAGTTATGGTTAAACGCTTGTAGGGAAAGAAAATTTGTAAAACCAAGACTTTATGGAGGGCAATATTACCTCGGTGGATTCGCTGATCTACCTTTTCAAAGGAAGCGACGCGGTGAAGTGGAGGCAAGCGCCTTCCTGTATGCTGTGATGCGCTTGTTACAAATACGGGAAGTTGGTTAGAGAGGCAAGAAACCCTATGAGGGCGGCTTCTTCTAAATATGTGTGAGTACAAAATATTATTTAAGAACACACTTTTTAGAAGGTGCAGCGTCACCTGGATTCCGAGCGTATGTCAAAAACGTCAGATATTTTTTAGCCAATCAACACTGGAACTTCTTTGTACAATGTTTAAAGGATAATTTCTGTTTTAGGAAGGTGAATCGGGAAAATGGCGGGCCTGTGGAGATGCTCAAACGGTCGAGGTCATTGTAAATCAGGGAATGCGACATTAAGGAGATGGACAGCTGAAGATCGACGTCATCGTCCGTCGAATGATGAACAAATTGCGGTCAGCTGGAAACTGATCTCTGTTCCGTCCTGGACAGCAGTGTTTGGTTTATCGATCTGCGGAGGTATCTACTTGTAGAGGATATCATCAGCAGCGACCTGCCGCTTGTAACAAAAGACTTCGTTTCTTGAAGACGTTGTGCGGTAATGAGCACAGATGCGTACAACGTCACCAGATACCACCGTTCTATTAAAATCACTTACAAAAAATTTCGTATGTCCTATAAATTCCATAATTCGTCTCCTGTTAACACGTTATTTCTTGCAATCAACAAATCTTTCATTCTATGTTGTTTAAAGCCATTAGTAAAACTCTTGAGATGAATCATTATTTCAAACCTTTGAGTATTACTATACTCCCAATCATCTTTTATGACGTAAGATTGGTCAGCTCAAAATTAAAAACCTATGAAGAATATTGTTACTAATTAGGAATGATCAATTCTGATAATTATAACTTCCACTGTGCAAGTATAATATTTCAAGTTTCATTTGCCAAAACGGGTATAAAACTTCAAAGGAGACAACGCGGTCTATAAATGTTTCATAGGTTGATCTTTAAAATCGCAAAACATGGGGACAGCGCAATTAAGAACATACGTAATTTTTTTATATTGAATATTAGTGTTTCAGGGAAGGATTAACGGCTTCAAATAAAGGCAACACTCTTCAGTCTGGAACGGGAAGGAATTCAGACACGGCCATTCGAATGAACAGTCCCGGCATTCACCTGGGGTGATTTCTGGAAAGTATGGAAAAGCTCTAGAATAGATAGCGTGAAGGGGATTCAAACCCGCGTCTTCCCGAATGCGAAGCCAGAGAGTTATCGCTCTCCCACCACGCTCGGTATGTGTGAATGGTCATCTCATCGACGATACAAACATCCAGCAACTCGGCTTGTCTTCTATTTAGACCCAAAGATTAATCGTTTGATAACCTCGTAAAGAAGATACGCCTTTTTGAAATCCGCTTCTTACCAGACCACTCAGTACTTCCTCTAGTGCCCATCAAGAATTGCTACAACAATAGTGCAATATCTTCAGGTTTAACTGAAGCAAAGTATTATAATAGTTTGTATTCTGTGATACGAAATCATAGGCCAAATCATGGAGAGACATTAAAGGAGATATAACATGCAGCATTGTTCAACGAGTCTCCGTCTGTTTACCTTTATTTCCGACCAAATACTGGAATTGCCTGGCGTACGAGATATCCCCGGATTTGAGCACGGGACATAAAAAGCGCAAAGGGCTCCTACTCGAGAAAAACCAATAAAATGAGAGAAGCTGGGCCACAACAAAAGCTCCGTCAGTAAAGTGAGGGGATACGCTATGAGAAAACCTATATCAAAACTCATTTCCTGGGTCTTATCCTTTAGTTCGGTGTTCAGATAAAATGAACGAGAAAAATTGGATGAGCTAGCAAGACTGAGATTTTCTCTTTGGAGTAGTTTACAGAATTCAGAATAGTACAATTAATGTTGATAGATTTAATAACATTTTATCACCTTTTGTTATTGTGTCCTTACCGATTTGCACTTCAGAACGTATATAAAATTCCCTATTCATAGTCAGAATATCTGTAATCATCAGTGAGGGCCACTGAAATTTACCGCCGTTATGTGGTTAAATGTTTGTCGTCAGAATCAGTACTTGGTTTTACAGGCTCAGATTTCAGAAAGATGAACGCTAAGCCATCGATCTCTTTGCCAATCCATGAGGTCTTGAGATTTGTGTCAAAAAACTGGTCTTTGGTTCTGTTTTTTTTTTTTTCTCTCTTCTCTTGTTACAAGCTACACTTATTTCTTAAACGGTTTCTTATGGTTTTCCATTGGTTATTGCTTCGCTGCAATAAATTAAATTTTGATTGTGTTGTATTTTTTCCGGTAGGGTCTACCACTGACCGTGAGAAAATTAATTTTTACTATAACGGTTTTTGAGCTATCACACTATTGCTTCATTTAGATTGATGCCACGGAGAAAATGTAATATTCATTGTATCAGACGATTCCTAATTGGTGTAAATACAATAGCATTTTAATCACTATTATTTTTCTTTAAATATAGAAATTGTTTAAAAAATAAAATAAGTAAACTATAGGTTTTGGACGTTGTATACCTAACAGCTAACACCAGTTACTTGAGACAGTGCTCAGTAATTTATAATTAATATAGCATTTTTGTCATGTATTCTAGATAATAGAGGAAAAAGTGAACACACAGCTCATTCAACTGCCATAATTCTTGGCGAGAGATCTTATTATACCGATACGATGTTTCTTAGTGGACATTAGAACAGGATAGAGTCCAGCTCAATTTACCGCAGATAAACCAGTTTGTAATAGCACAGTTTAGTTTTAGTTATTTTTACTGGACGACAAACAAGTTACATGGTAATGCTTGGACATGTGTCAACCTTGGAGATAGTTTCTATTGTTCAAATCTTTAGACATTCAATATAATTTCTATTAATACTGTGAATCACAGTTGCACGGTTTCTAATGCTAATTGTAATGTTTGGTACCCTTATCTACAGTCTAAAATTGTTGAATATGTGTATTCGGTTTTGTTAGTATTATTGCAAGAGTGATTAACAAAATATCATTTCATCAGTACCTACATGACTGATGTGATCTCAGCTTTGAAAGGTCCTTTAGTAAAAAGCTACAGTTTAGCTACAGTCTTAAGTGGCTATGAAGAGTTTAAGAGTTCCTTCCAGTCATTTGATGTAGTTTGAACGATGCCTTACTAAAAATAAATAAATCTCACGTGCTAAGCTCTTTGATTAAACTACTGAGATATTTGTCTGATTACATAAATTAAGTAATTTTTAAAGGAAAGAATCAGTGCAGTTTTACCTCGAGATTCATTTCTCACGTTATCGTCCGGCGGGCACTGGCGACAGAGAAAAAAAAATATAGCAAGAGTCGCAGAATTATGGACTGGCAACAACTGCTGGGATTAGGACTAATTAATGGAATTAACACCTTGACAAGCTTACTAATTGTTCCTCTCAGAACTTCACTGCAAAGAAGAATATAACAATATTTTCCTCAAAAAGATCACGTATACACCGATTTTGATGCTTTAATTCAGAGATGAACTGAATTTGCATGCTCATCTGAGGTTACAGCCAAGTGCTTGTTCCAAGTCACTATCACAAGAATCGCTATTTCGTTGGAAAAAATTGACTGCATATTTTTTTGAGTGGCATTCGGTCTCTGCGATCATTAAATTAATTAAATTCAGTTTGTACTACACTGAAGAGCCAAAAAAAACTGGTACACCTGCCTAATATCGTGTAGGGACCCCGCGAGCATGTGGAAGTGCCGCAACACCACTTGACATGGACACGGCTAATACCTGAAGTAGTGCTGGAGGGAATTGACACCATGCATCTTGCAGGACTGTCCATAAATCCGCAACAGTACGAGGGTGTGGAGATCTCTTCTGAACGGCACGTTGAAAGGCATTCCAGATTTGCTCAATAATGTTTATGTCTGTGGAGTCTCGTGGCCTGCGGAGGTGTTTAAACTAAGAAGAGTGCTCCTGGAGCCACTCTGTAGCAATTCTGGACATGAGGGGTTTCGCATTGTCCTGCTGTAATTACCCAAGTCCGTCGGATTGCACAGTGGACATCAATGGATGCAGGTCATCAGCCAGGATGCGTACGTATGTGTCACCTGTCAGAGTCGTATCTATCTACACGTATCAGGGGTCCCATGTCATTCCAACTGCACACGCCTCACACTATTACAGAGCCTCCACCAGCTTGAATAGTCCCTGCTGACATGCAGGGTCCATGACATCATGAGGTTGTCTCCATACCCGTACACGTCCATCCGCTCGATACAATTGGAAACGAGACTCGTCAGACCAGGCAACATGTTTCCAATCATCAACAATCCATTGTCGGTGTTGACGGGCCCAGGCGAGGCGTAAAGCTTTGCGTCGTGCACTTAGCAAGGGTACACGAGTGGGCCTTCGCCTCCGAAAGCCCATATCGATGATGTTTCGTTTAATGGTTCGCACGCTGACACTTGTTGATGGCCCAGCATTGAAATCCGCAGCAATCTGTGGGAGGGTTGCACTTCTGTCACGTTGAACGATTCTCTTCAGTAGTCGTTGGTCCCGTTCTTTCAGGATCTTTTTCCGACCGCAGCTATGTCGGAGATTTGATGTTTTACCGGATTCCCGATATTCACGGTGCACTCGTGAAATGGTCGTACGGGAAAATCCCCACCTCATGGCGGAGATGTTGTGTCCCATCTCTAGTGCGCCGAATATAACACCGTGTTCAAACTCACTAAAATCGTGATAACCTGCCAGTGTAGCAGCACCTACACTGCCATTATTGGAATGGCTCCGGTTTTATTTCAGAAACTGAAGAACGAGTATTAATGGTACGAGAATAATTTACACGTTGCGGTACAAAAATCAGTTGTAAATACTTAGCGGGGTGAAAATTAATACGATAATAATGTTAATGTGGTAGTAAATATTCGGAGTAGATTTCAAATTTCATTTAGTAGCCTAAGATGTAGCAAGAGAAACACAAAATTGTTGTGTAATGCCGGGTGATGTTGGAGTTTCTCTGGATCCTCTGTATTGTATCGGCGGCCACAGCGCGAAGTGGTCTACAGGGAGAGAAAAGTCAACGAAACTCGAGATAATTGACTGTCGGCAGAGAGTCTCTACTCCGAAAGCGTCGGTGATACCTTTGGGAACTGCTATAAGGAAGGAATCACCGCCAACTATATATGGTGGATCGTTTTACACATAAGATACGGTATTGATATATCAGCAATTTGAAAAGGAATAATTGTTAAATCATGAGCCATAACAGTAGCTAATTATTAATTACTTTTTATAATTAATAGCCAACTGCCACAGTCCCAGAAATCAGTAAAATGAAAGACAGTTACTTCAGGTTCATTAGAAAATGTTCGATATTAAGGAAGCTTTTATTTCGAAAAATGTATATTAGAGTAAGAAGCTTGTTCCGGTTTGATTTGTACTCCGAAATAAATAAATACAAATATTTGCTAATAATCTTGCGGTTCCTTGAGTATTTGAACTCAATCGAGAGCTCTTCAGTTACAAACGTTCCAGTGATCCAATGTTTTTATAAAAGAGAAAAACCACAAGAAAGAAGGTTTTCTTCACTTTGCAATACCTAAAGTCTATTGACTTTAAAACATTTCCTGTCTAGACGCTCAAAAGTCTTAATTTCCTTGCAGAAATTACTATCGTTCTTTATACCGTACGCATTAAACAATACGAATCGCGGTTAGCAAATAAGTAGATGTACCATGGGCGCTGCAAATAAGTAGATGTACCATGGGCGCTGAACAACAGCCTATTCACACGTGCGCTGTGATTGGCTGAGTTACAGGTTAATTTGATGACACTGCAGCGACACTTAGTGGGGCGGGACAGCCAGTCGTCAGTAAGCGTCATAAAACATAGTTTACTTGTAATTTGCGTGGATTGCAGGTTGTAAATAGGTCAAATTAATGATCAGAAACAGACACGTGGTGAGATAACTTGCGTACGACACGCAACTAAGTAATTCAGAAAATAAACTAAAACTAATACCCTCCCATGTAGCGACGGAGCGGCAATTTCTGCGATGTCAGTTAACTGTAAAAACCTTTTCATGGTGCATTATAAAGAAATATTCCCTCACTCGATGCAAGGCACCGGTAAACCTATTAATTATCAGTTTTTGCACTCAAGGATTAACTACCCCTTCTGACATCCTGAAAAAAAAGTTCTTGGCCTAAACCCAAGATATTGCTTAATCCTCAGGTAATTTCAGTCACGGGTTCCATACTAGGAATCGGTGATTCAGTTAACTATCTGTTTTCCATGGAATGCTGATTCATAGGTTTTACTGGATCGAAACGAGGTGATAATAATTCAGCGTTTACTAGATTTAAAAAAAAATACCTGCTTGATTTACCCACCCCTGTTACGTGATGGATATAATACACAGCATCCACCACTGTTAATCAACCAATATACACTGATCACCCAAAACATTGTGGCCAATTGCTTATTAATGTGTTGGTCCATCTTTCGAGGTCAATACAGCAGCAATTTGGCGTGGCATAGATTTGAAAAGTCCTTGTTAGGTTTCCGGAGTTGTCTGGCACCAGATGTCTACGCACAGGTCACGCAATTCCCTTAAATTTCGGGACGGTGGTTTGAGGGCGCGGCGTCTGGGAACGAGCATCTCGAAAACGGTGAGGCTGGTCGGCTGTTCGCATGCTACTGTAGTGAGCATCTATGCAGAGTGTTTGAAGGACGGTGAAACCACGACTGGGCGACAATGTGGTGGAAGTCCACGCCTCATCGCAGAACGTGGAGGCCGGAGGCTTGCCCGCTCTGTAAAGCGGGATAGGCGGCGATCTGTGGCAAATCTGACAGCAGAGTACAATGCTGGTGCAGGCACAAGTGTTTCGGAGCACATTCTGATGTCAGATGATCTTGACCACGTGACGCCTCGTTGATGTCGAGATCATTAGAGGCGGAATGGGACTTGGGACAACGAATTCTGTCATGGCTTTTTTGAATGAAGCGTCCCGGCATTCGCCTGGAGTGATTTCGTGAAATCACGGAAAACGCATTATATCTTTGAGCTGTTTTTATAGTTGTCTTTTCACTACCTTTTGGTTTTACTTGCTTTCTTGTCGCCTATGACTTAATCTGTATCACTGAGTAATTTCTCATCAGTGACCATACATATCACTATTATACCTCTGTAATATGCATTCGTGTAAAACTGTAAGTCATGCATAAAAATAGTTTCTTCAATTGATGTTATGTCAATAATCTGCCTTGTGGTATTCCTTAAAACATAAAAATTAATATCTTGCAGTGACCAAATAATAATACAATCAACAGTATGTTATGTTTATAAGAGATTAATACTCTTAAATTTTTAATATTTAATATATGGATTGCAAAATCTAAATGTTGATGACCTGTGTCCAAACCAGAGAAATGATAAGAGACTACACAGCTGAGTTAAAGAGCGTAAATTAATAGCGATTCAAGTATTCAAAAAGAACGTGAAGAAATGTTTGTGAAGATCTTCCAGGCAGGATGGTGGTTTTCTGACTTGCTGACAAGAGATGAGCAAGTTAGCGGAAAATCTCTCAAGGGTACCTTAAGGAGGTAATGATAATGAAAACTGGAGTGCGATATTTAACAGCGGATGAGAAGCAAAATTAAGCGGTTTCTTCAGTCACAAAATATATCAGGTTGGTTCTGATATATTAAACAGGTTTTATTCATTAATTGTCTTTACAAGCATAAAACAATAATCGAAGCGTACCACTAAAATATGCAAATATTTGACAACTATATGAAAAGTTCGTTGAGAAAAGGCAAGATTTGTGGAATAAAATGATCATTTCTGATGCAGTCAATGCACTCCATCATTAATTGTTTCTTCCGATCTTGTAGAAAAATTCGTGTGTTTAGGTACGTACGTTGGAATAAATGTGGTAATTTGCATCCATTCTCTTTTGTTTGGATAAAACCGAAGCCACTTGGTATGTATGTATGTTCGTTTGGGCCAATTAGGATGACGTAAATCATTCGTTGGCTTGAATTTTGCTGTTGATGTGTACATATCAGTATTGTAAGCTGGGTTGTTGACCCTAGATGGGACTTAGGGTTTAAGGTGGAATCGTTATGGCGTACTGTCCCAGAGATGAAGTCCTTTCCCTCTAATGACCTCGAAGTCGACAAGGCGTAAAGTCCTAAGGAAAAAATAGGCGCGCGTGGGAGACCAGTGTCTCAACTGGCTGACACTTTACGATGTGTCAACATCATTCCAGCCGCCTCTTCACTCCAGACAGCTGCTGTTGTCTTGACTGTCCTCTCACCCAGCCTAAACGCCTAGTTGATAGAAATTTTCACAGTTTCCCCGTAGTTTTCAGACAGTCAAAACTAATAGAAAATGGAAAGGTAGAAAGAAAAGTTGAAGTGTAGCGATCATCGCTCTTTATATTAGCGTGGTGGATGAACGGTAACGCTAGGGCCTCGTATTCGGGAGGTGACGGGTTTGAATCCCCGTCCGGCCATCCAGATTTGTATTTTCTATGGTTTCCCCAAATTACTCCAGTCTAATGATAGTATGGTTCCTTCAAATGGCCATGGCCGAATTCTTTTGATCTCTATGAGGCGTAAAGCCAGAAACAAATACAACTTCCGTTTCATGGTGCAATTTAACAGACTCAGTTATAAATGTGGTAGGAGCAAAACTGTAACATCTTTCAGGCTTTAATTCCTCTGAATTTACTTAATCACCAACATCTATCTTCTGAATTAGGAATTTGTCTGAGTAACTCAACTTGTCATTTTCTGGGTGAAATTCTACCCTCACAACTGCGTCTACTTTCACATCACAATTTTGATCATAAAACTCATTAATGGGTACCGCTTACTCTATTATGTTGGAAAAATTATAGAGTTTCAGGTTTATACGTCCGAGTCTGGGATTCACATCAGTCAATTTAGATTTGCAGCCGCTGAGATGACATTTTAGACTCAACAATTAGGAACTACTTTCAACCAGACTTCGTCTTAATTCCAGAGACCGAATGTCATACTTAGCCATTAATTTTGCAAAGAAGTGGCTGCAATATTTAGCCGATAATTCCGAAAACTGGCTGTTTACTTTCTCCAGTAATTATATCGTCTAAGTTGTATCGGTTCAGTCTGACTTCGTCATTTGGTACATACACGTTAACATCTATCTTAAGTCGAAACACTTAGATCCATTTTGGTTCTTTAAAATTTGCTAACCTTACACCGGAATAACAGTCATAAGACACAAAACACTAGAATATACGCAACAAAATACAGAAACACAACCAGCAAACACAATTACATCGTCAAGAAGCATCGTACAAACACAAAAAATGAAATAGAGAGACAACAAACAAATACAAATCATTAAAGAAAAACAGCAGAAAAATTTACAAAGAATCATTTTAATAAATATAAAATACCTTAGTGAACACTCAGTTTTTCATGAAAAAAGTGTACTTTCGAATATCTTTCCGTTAAGCAACTTATTTTCACTTGCTTTAAGTGACGGAGAAAATAAAAACAATCCGCAAAAATTGCTGACGCCAATTAGTATAAATATCTGTACCTGGTTTGTATTATTTATTGATGTCTTCCGTTCAATTGGCACAGTACCCCTGTTCAGTTATGCCTGCACTCGTCATGTTCAACGACTCTGCTAATTCCTAGACGAGGCTGCATATCGCATCTAGCAGTGGTCACCTCTTTTCTGTGCTATAGTATTCTTCGGACAACAGATTGTGATTATCAACTGTGGGTCCTTTTTCATGATCGCCATTACTTTTATTTCGTCTGGATAAAATCTAATTCACTGAACTGTTCCATCCTGTAGATGTTAATTTGGCCTCGGAGAAGATTTTTATTTGGAAACTAAAACTGCCTTTTAAGGTACTAATCATAAATGTAATACTTCACTAACAGCAACGGTTTCCACCTTTCAGTCTGAATACTGCTTCAGCATTTTACTTCTAATCCAGAGTCTTTAAGGAAAACAGAAATTAACTGGGTTAAAGATTTTGTTTGTAAGGAAGAGTGGAATTTTTTTTCTTGTGATTATAAAGTAGTTCTTTCATTCTGATGCCGAGAAAATCAATACTATTATAAATCTGTAACCAAACTGCGTGTGTCTTATTATCTGAACGGGAACTGCGCTAAAACTACCGCAGCAATTTGGGTGGTGTTTTCAAATTTTTAGAGCTAACGGTCACAATTAAAATCTGCGGAAATAGCTAATGACTTATATGTACCGATGTACGGAGGGAATAATCAAATACATTTCTAGACATGAAATTATGAGTTACGGTTCACACTGTAATTGAGACGTTCACTCCTGACAAAAAAAAAAAAAAAAATATTACACAACTTAACTTAGAATTCTGTTTAATATTTTGGCTTCGAATATTTAGTTTTTAAGTTTTCTTGAATGCAGTAAATAAACGTAATAACTGAATCAGACGTATTCAGAATTACTAATATTGATATTTAATTGACTGTAAAAATGATGCGTTTGTCCAAAAATGAATATCTCTGTATTGTGTACATATATATTTAGTTATAATTTCCCGGTTTTTTTCAGTTTTGATAAACATAATTATACGTAATTCGTTGCTGAAACCATAATGTTTAACTCTTCAATAAGAGTAACAGAAGTGTAATATTTACGGAAAGTAATTTTGTGCTTAATATTGATAGTAAGATACCGCGTCACCTAAATTTTTATAGTGAATAGCGATAGACAATTCGAAAGTAAAGAATAAAATTTTGTGATATATCGCTTACCGGTAGTTCTCGAGATATCGGAAGTAAAAAATCAGTTATATGTATGGTTTCTTGTGCTTTTGGTGACGTTTTTAATCTGTTCAATGGCTCATTTCAACCTAGCCACAATATCCAGGAAGAAAAAATGAATAAACTTTACATTACGATACAGTCAACGTATTATTGCGCGTGGTTTAGTCCTCTTTCAGTTCGAACTGAAGTTATATTATGAAATTAATTGTTATAATTTATTATACACATACTTTGAATCCTGAAATAAACAATGTTGTCATTACCAAAAATGTCTTTAGCGATGCATTTCATGTGTTTGGGTGTATCTGCATAGTTTATTTTGAAGCGGAATATCAGTGCAGATTGTGGTTAGGTCGAAATGCAGCCTGGGCCAGACTGTTCTTGCAACAACATAACGAATTAGGAATTAATTTTTTGATAGTAATTAATAACCTGCTTTAACTAATGCCACGTCAGTGATGACGTGTATTCCTGGAAACAAAACAAACGTTGTGCATGTCCAGCCTATATTTCCGTGTGACTTTAGCGACATGTTTTTATTTGTTTTTTGTTTTTTTTTTTAGTCCAGGCCGCATTTCAACCTAACCACTTTAATTTTGAGATACTATGAAGAAAAATAGCTTGAAATTTGGGTAGATGCATGGAAGTTATTAAGCAAGAAATACATGTTACTACCCACTGTATAAGAATATACACATGTTGTATAACGAAAATTTGCCAGCGGTTTCAGATTCGTTGTTGCAAATGCTATCGTTGGCGGCAGAGATATTTTTAGAAATGACCATCGACTGTACTGCCAACACTACCTCAGACGGTAACTTTCGTGTTGCCTTATGTCTACGGTACATTTCTTATTACCTTAATATGATGCACTTTGTATCCCCAGCTAAATGTGTTCAAAATTTTTGTCTAAAAGGTCAACTGATACTTGATTCGTCCTTATTGGACCATTAGCGATAATGATTGACGTAGCTTTAAGTTATTATATTTCATATATTATACTGTGTTAAAACATAAGTATAACAAAAAACACTTTCGAACTATAGTATGAAAACCGAATCTAAGAAAATAGCTAAAGGTCGTATTTAAATGAAGGTTATATTTTTTGCTTCTTCAAGTTAATATTTGAACTAAAATAAAAAAAAAGGGTAGAGTATTTCTATACACGCCAAGACCAACGCGTACGGAGCAGCGGATAAATGCTAGTTTAAGACTAAAGTCGGAAGTCTTCACAGTCCGTCGACGACAAGGCCATTAGAACTAGACTGCGTCACATCTAGGTAATCAATATTCAGTATTATATAGATTGTCCTCGTAATGCATCAACGTGTTTCATTATTCCATAACTAATTTGGTATTGAAACACAAAATCACAGTACGGAACAAAGGCTGCTTGAAAACTAATTTTTTGTATTATTTCTAGTATATTTGTAGAACATGGAGTCGTATTCCAATAGAGATCAAATTAGTGTTCGGTAAAGTAGTAGGAGCGTTTTAGGGTGGGAGCCCCACATTTTTACTATTTTTAGTCTGGAGTTTGACTTTGCTATCAGCTGATAGATAAGCTGGGACCAGCTAAGGCGGCTGTCAAGTAACATTCCCAAGAATCGTATTTGTTGCTTAAGTGTCAGTTTATATGGATCTATTTAGATATTGTCCGAGTTGTAGATGATTTTTCTCTTTGAAAAGCAGACTACTGATGATTTTTCAGGTGAAAGTTCAAAACCATTGATGTGTAGTCATTTGATAAGAGATGTAATTGCCTTGTTCAATAGGTTATGGAATTCCTGCTGTGACTCATCGTTGGCATATATAACCATGTTGTCTGCAAATTGAAGTGAGATTATCTTCGTAGGGATGGAGTGGATTATATCACTTATGTATAGTAAAAACAGAAGTGAGCTGAGGATTGCTCCTAGAGGTAACCCTTGGTTAACAGTACGCGGCCCTATTCAATTTTTCTTCGAGTTGATATAGATTATCCTCTACGATAATAAGGAGTAGAGTCATTTCATCGGTACCCCTAATGCCTCCAGTTTGTGCATCAAATGAGGGATTCTGACGTTGTCGTAGGCTGATTGGCTGTCTAGGAAGACCGCTCCCAAAAATTGCTTGTTGCAGAATCAGAGGTAAATGTCGAACGTCAAGATCACCAGACTGTCTAGTGTGCTTTTACCCTTACGAAATCCGGATTTTGAATTGGGAATTAGGTTATTTGCCTCCACCCACCATTCTAATCTGTTTTTGATAAGTCGCTATAGTGTTTTTCCTGCACATGACATAAGAGGTCGCTTTGGTGGGGTCTTTCCCTTGTTTTAATACTAGAATGATAACCTGGGTTCTCTATTCCGCCGGAATAGGTTGTTTCATCCAAATCTTGTTGAAGATATTTAGAAGTCTCTGCAAGCCCGCTTGGGGCATGTTTGTTAACATAGCGTAATGGATTCCGTCTATTCCAGGGGAAGAATCAGAGGATCGCTTTAAAGCTTTTTGTAGATCTGTCATGGTAAATGGCGTGCATAGTTGGTGGTCCGATGTTTCCTGCGGGTTTAGCGCGAAGTTGGAGTCCTCCTCCTGGACTGTGGGAGGAGCGATTTTGTCTGCGATGTCTTCTAGGATTGCTGTACTGATTTTAGGGGCCTCCATGTTGAAACTATTATTTTTTAGCTTTCTGACTCTGGACTAGAGGTGGGCGCCACCTGCAAAAGTCTCGGCGGCGGCGCGCCGAGCATTTTCAGTCGGCGGCGGCGTCACCGTGTGACTATTTTATGTATAGGTTTTACTATATATATAATATTTAATACGAATAATAAATAGTGTTTCACTTATTTATTCAAAATTTATATATTTTTCCACTCTTTGTAGTTATTGTGAATAAAGATAATTTTATTTACGCGATTTAAGCTTAATCTAGAATCTAAATATTTTCGCAGAAATGACTAATCCAGCCACAAAAAAGTACTCTTTCGCTTGGCGTACTTGTGGCAGGCACAAAAAGCAAAGCATTGGCAAGGGCAGAAGGACGTGGAAAGGCATTTTTCTTGTTGTTCCAATAATTTAAAACATTTCCATCGTTATGTTATGAGCTAAATATCTCCAACATTCTTTATCGATCGGATCATCACTCTCTGTGCTATATGGCCGAGCATAAACACGATGTTTTTCATCAAGAGTTTGTGCAGCAATGATGTATTATTGGCGGAGCTTCAAGAAGCATTAGGGTCCTCACCTTCATTTCTTCTGGCACGTCAAAGTCAGTTGTTACTTCCTTGATATTTAAGGCAAGAAATGAAGTTCTGGTCTTTTGTATTGACTCTAAATAAGTATCTACGTTTTTGAGACCCACAAAGCAGTAATACAAAAGTGATGCTTCTACGAATGATCTTGCAACAGGGAATCCCCGTCCCTAAAGACCTCGCCGTTAAGAGACGTTAAGCAGTCAAAAAAAAAAAATAAAAAAAATAAAAAAAACAGGGAATCGTTTGTTAATGTTGCGCTTAAATTGAAACAATCAACGATTCGTCATTTAAGACAGAATTTATTACAATAATTACTTCATAACGAAATATAAGAGTCACATTAATACAACGTGTCTTTTAAGATGACATTACCTCAGCTGCTGAGCGAAACCTTTTCAAAAAATTTACTACATGCTCTAAGAGATTCTACTCACTTTGATTAATCTTTAGCTCATCTTGTCCAATATTTTTCTACATGCTGTTTGATGGGTCACAGTTACAAACTTTCCAGCATCTCTAAAACGCTGACTTGGGGTTACAATTTTGATAGAAGGAATATATTTAATACTAGCTGGTGCCTACGACTTCTTTCGTATTTGTCAAGAATTTTGAAGCTTTTTATGTTTTTGTATGGCGTCTTAAATATTTGCAGGAAAAAACGCAAGCATATGTTACTCCCTGGCAAATCAGCAACCCTCCAGTGAAAGTCCTTCAAAATCGCTTCACACACTAAATAAGCTGCATATAAATATTCATACTTGTTAATGACTGAAAAATGTGTCATTTTAATATATTATAGAAGATTAAAAAACATTTTAGAACACTTAGGTCGAAATATGATCACTTTCAACTACTATATCTCCCTTACCCCCACAGCTACTGATAAGCAATCACCACAGTGCATGATAGGTAGTTGTGGATGAAAATTGAAATATAGGGACACACATGTCTATATATATATATAATACTTCCTGATACAGATGGTGAACTCTTTTCAACTACTTCATCCAATCTTTCTGTTTGCACTGGTTCCGTCAAATTATTTTCTAAAATGGGATTCCTTCTAAGGATTGAACGGCATTATCAAAGATATCCAAAAACTCTTGTGCTAACTCTCTGGCACCTGCTTCTAGCTCCGGCAAGCGATATCTTGCTGCATTGACTATCTTCATGCATTTTTTTAAAAAAATAAATGTTTCAATTTCTGGAACTCTGTTTATGACGTCCACTGTCACAAAATTACAAAACGCACGACGAAGACACAGATGATGTTCCATATTAGCTAACGAAAGTGCCCGTCGCACGTTTATTCCAGCATCACTAAACTTGTGAAATATTTCCAAGTTCGGCTTAGAGTTATGTAACACAGATTAAGAGAGAGTTTTAATTTTTGTTTTAGCTAAATCAGTCTTCTTAGTGCCTGCTTTTTCACTCAATTCAACGATTTTTTTTAAAAAGTATATCATATTGGGGCTTGTTGCTCAAGGACACGCCGCGGTGCCCACCTCTACTCTGGACCAAATAGAAGAAATATTCAAATCCTTTCCCAAAGTTTCGCAGAATTGGATCCAATTTTGACTCTTTTTGGTTTTGAGTGTTCTTTTTGTTCGTACGTTAATTTATAAATAAAACATATCATAATGTTGAAGGTCGGGGTTCTTTATGTATAAGCTAAGAGCGAGTCTTCTTTGGGCTATTGCTTTCGAACATGTTGGGTTCCACCATATTGGTGGGCGATTTTTCTTGGCGTTTTTGAATAGATTTGTCTGCTGCCTCTGAAATCGCATTAGCCAGTTTTTTATTTCCCGTAGATTGTTCTGTGATGAGTCTGGAATTTTCTTCGATTCGTCTCCTATATCGGGACCAGTCGGCTGTATCGAAGTTCCATCTGATTGTTGGATGAGCTGGAGTTTCTTTGGTAAGTGGTCATTCGGTATTTAAAAGTATCAGATAGTGGTCCGAACCCAATGAATCTTTCAGCACTCTCCATGTAGCTATATTTGCCAGGTTGCGGGAGCAGAGAGTTAAGTCCGCTGCCGAGTCGGGTCTTCCTGGTGATGGGACCATTGTTGAGTTACCGTCGTTTACTATTACCAGATTGTTGTCTTCTGCCATATCCTCAATTGTTGATCCTCTCGGGTCGTTGTAGTGACAGCGCCAGCTCTGATTATGTACGTTAAAATCGTCGGCCAGAATCATTGGTGAGTTTATTTGGCCTATAAGATTTGTCCAGTCGTTTAGAGTGATTTTTGTTTTCGGACAGCAGTAAATGGAAATAATATTGACTGTTGTCTGGGTGGTACGTATCCATAATTCTACTGCTTGAAAAGGTAATTTGCCCTAATTGAGAGTAATCTGTTCGTGTGGGATATTCTGGTGCACCAATATCGCCACACCTCCTATACCGTTCAGTCTGTCATTCCTGTACACCTTTTAGGATTTGAAAGTGACCTCTTTATTTAGTATGAATCACTTTTCTGGCAATATGGCTTTGTCATTGTTGTTTTGAGCGAGTGCTGAAATTAGGCTTTCTCTGTTCGCCCATAATGATCTTCTATTCCATTGTAAGACAGTTAGTTATTGGGATACCGTGGTGTTCCTATTTTTCTTATCCATTGTTATTACTTCTTTGGTTACTATGTTAAAGGACACCTTTGTTTCAGTTGTTATGTTGAGTTCTTCCAGTTCGAGGTTGAAATTCCATTATATGTTGTTCCTGAGTTATTGGAGGGCACTGAGGGAAGTCCATTAATGTGGTGGCAACAAGGTCTTTGATGTCGTGTGGTAAGTTACCAGAAAATGCCATTTGTAAGATCACCTTGACCAAATTTTGTACTTTTCTACTAGATATTTGTTTACTGTTGGGAGGTTTTGGCTATAGGGGTCGTTAGTAACTGGAAATACTGGTTGGGTTGGTGCCCTCATGATAAGGTCTTGGGTGACCTGAGAGGCATTTCTGTGGGTGGTTCGTTGCTGCCCCTGTGTGGCCAGTTAGGATCTTTATCTTTGCTGTCTATTCTGACCGTTGATTGCTGTTGACGGGGTTGAGGACCTCTTTGTTGTTCTGATCGACTTTGTTTCTTTAGAGGGACCATTGGTAGTGGGTTCAGGGTATTCTGAACTGTGGTTGGAACTTTTATAACTTTGCTCTTAGTCTAATCATTGAATGGTTGGTTGCTTGATTATAGGGTGTTGTCTCTCTATTCTGGGTCAAATTTTCGGCTGTTATCGTGGCATAAGTTTTTTGTTCAATGTTTGCTAGTGTCTACTGGTAAGATATTCCCTCGTAAGCGCTTTTTCTATTTATCTGTTGTTTTTGGTATTGAGGGCAGGTGCGATCATTGGAGAGATGGGGCCCTTCTCAATGGGCTCAAGTAGGTGGTCCTGAATTTTTACACTCTTTGAAAGAGTGGTTTCCAGATCAATGACTACATCTACGTTGACTCCGACATTACTATCATTACCGTACCTC
>JARYHS010013919.1:0-10284 GCA_031002005.1 Vandiemenella viatica | reverse complement strand
GATGCTCAGTCGACTGCTCATTGCAGCTACCAATCCCAGCCTGACTCCTTAAACCTGAAAAGCTCCATGTATCGGCCCTTTCGGCGCTATACACCCAGTCTTATTGTTTTAGGTTCGTATTCTAACATACCTTCACGTCATGTTGACGACGAACATCTGTGATCTGCTGGAACAACTCCACACAAAGATGGCTGCATTCAAAATTTTTATACTATCAGCAATTAATATTACAGTTTCCTTAGCATACTTAGCGAAACGATTACTTTAAACTACTGCAATTAAAAAGTAATATTTAATTAATAATTTAACGAGTCTGCTGTGTCAGACTCGTACAATGTTTAAAATAGTAACAATAATTTATACTTAAAGGAGGGTAGGAATATTTTGCTCTATAGCGGCAGAGCAGGACGGTATTTTTGCTTTAAATCTGGAGGGAGACACCTGTAACGGTAGATGCGACCCCTTTCATACCTAGGCTGAGTGGCAAATAACAAGATCTTTGGTGTGTTCTGAGCCCACGGATTGGATTTCGAAGGATTCCGATCCGACATCGAGAGAGAGGGACGATTTCCAGGGGTCTCGCGGTGGTGACTAGCGGAGAGTGTGGTCACGTCATCGCCTGGTCTTCGATTACGACAACACTCTGAAGAATACGTTTTGAGCCACCTCTGGCTTGTGGTACCTGTTGCTATTGTCTGAAGGAAGTGACACTTCGCCACTGCTGTATAAACGGTAAATACATTCAGCCATTAAAAGGAACTCAGTGTTGCGCGTTCCTCGACCCCTTAAACGCCTCTGAGCAAAGTATCACTCTCCGACAATCTTTTTGAGCGTCTTAATAGCCGTGAGCAACCTGATTTGATACGGGAAGACTGTTATAAATTCCTATCAATCAGAAAATATTATTTTATTTTAAGTCCAAGACTTAATGGCACCCTGTTTGAATTCATTTCTATAAGCTTGTATTTGAGAACAGCTTTTTAAATAAGCATCTTGACATAGTGCTTAAATTTCACATAAAATATGTCACTGTGGTTTGCTTAGAATTAACGTCTTATGCCTCATGTTGTAAGACTCGGTGTTAACTTGGTTTGAATCCTTCATTTTCATGTATTAAATTAACTGTAAAGTACACCGACGTCTGTAGGCATTCAAAGATGAATTTGAATAAATCTGTCAGGTTATGAGTTTATATTAATGATGCACGATAGCATAGCACTTTGCACCCTCTTCCTATTTGATAAAATCAAATCATTAAAATTATTAAATTGATAATATCAACAAAATCATTAATATTAAAATTAATAAAATGGTAAATGGAATGCAAATAAATATAATTACTCAGCGAAACCCCCTCTTTTACCACAATAATAATATTTCGCATCCTCCATAGACGTGATTTCATAGCATTATAATGCGTGAATATGTATTCAAAGTAGGACTGACATGCGTAAATCGTGAAAGTCGAACAATAGTGTGTGCAGTAGTGTTATACATTGACTCAGTGTTCCAGTACTGAAATCGTACCTTACTATCGACACATTTCATGTGATATTACTTCTTTCCTACTTGATTAATGGATATGGGATATCTTTTTAATGAAGAATAAGCATTAGAAAACATGTACTTTAAATTTATGTAGGTAATAACACGTATTTCTATTGTTATGATTCGACAAATTTTCACTCAGTTACATACCATCATTTGATTAATAATTTCATGTAATAAGGTGTCCTATTTTATTTTATAACAGATTATTAAATCAAAATATTAGAGCATTATGGTATGATTGTTGTAATATAAAGTAGTTTTCAGTGTATATGACTGATGGTAGCAACTACCAATTGTTTCTGGTTGAGGCTAATTAATTTAAAGATATTTATTGGCGAACCATCAACAACTACCACATTTGAATCAATTTTAAGGTACACTTAAAAATATATGCAATGCTTTTTTTTAAAAATTTTTTTTGCATGTTTAACTATTTCGATTGAAATTAATCATTTACATTTTTGTAAAGTATTTTAATGACGCTTAATTGTGTCTTTCAAACAGTTGTAAAAATTTATGTAATCTGATTGGAGGACATCCTATTATCGATTCGGGAGCATTTGGCGGTGATTAGCTTTCTGACGCAGCAGGCGATGGGATGTCGTCACAGTGTAATTCATTTCGATTCAGACATCGACTTTTGTGCTTTGGTAATCGTTTGAGAAACATTTCCACCGAATGTACGAGGTAGATTTTTTAAAATGTCAAATGGAAGTACTCTAGGAGTTAATTATTTCTGAAAACTCGCACCGTAAATTAAATTCCACAATTCCTTTACGCTTGTTGGAATTATAATCTTTGATGTAGTTTGGTGTATATCCTAACGTACGTACCTGAAGAATAGATAACTATAGTCACTTAGCCAAAAAATAACGTTGACAGAATCTAAAGGATGGTGTGTTTATCTTTGTTTGGTATCTCGTAAAGGAGTGTCCATCTGAAATGCAGTATGATCTGTGGCCTTCATAATTACTTTCGTGATGTTCCCCCACTTCCAATTATAATATTTCTCCAGGGTTATCAATTATCTATTCAGTACTTTCTTGTCCCTCCCCAGCACCATCAAAGCCACCCAAGGCACGATACATGGATCATCCATCGACTACACGGACTTTTTTTAATCGTATCTGACCCTGTGAAGTATCTCGTCTACTTGCAAGAACAAGGTTCAACACCAAAATACTGCTTTACATGTGATCATATCTTCTCTGCGTTCGTTGTTCCTAGTTGCGGTCATCTATGGTAAGTGATGTTTTCAGTATGATTTAGAGTATTAAGATTTAACACAATTTTTAAGATAACAAACTGTCAAACTCTGGAATCCTCTTCGAAATTGGTTCGGATACTTGGGAAAAGGGACAGACATACGCAAGCCGATTACAGGTTTATAACAATATTGATTTAACGAATTAATTAAGGGATCTGAATACGAGTTATGTCATATAGGTACAGATATAAGTATAGTCTTCACGGTTGACTAACCAAGTGAGCAGGGTGTTTTCACACGATATTTCGGCGATCAGAACTCTGTCGCCATCGTCTGGTCTTCTGAAGATGGCGACAGAGATTCCGGTCACCCGAGAAGACTATATTAATTCTCAACGCCGAGAGAAAGTTCGATCTTAGGGACAGATATGTTGTGATTAAGACCATTAAGTAATATTTTAATAAATTTTCTTTGGGTGATAAAGAAGTATGAAAGAGGGACAAGAACTGGATTGCCAGCCATTTGCAGACTCGTTCGCAGCTCATGCCCTACCGGAAGGTCCTCCCCACCCCGCCCTCCTGCGCCTTGCTGACACCGCCAACTGAAACAAATTGTGACGTCGCTTCATCTTCCTCCAGTTATACGGCGAAATAGCACGAAATGAAGAAGAATAAGGCAGCAGCGGCGCCGTTCCGGCTGACAAATGACGCGCGATACGCGGGCCGACAGCTATTGCATTACGGCGGCACCCAGCGTGCTGCTAGTGGAGAGGGGTAAGGGGAAGTCGGGCCCCTCATTTCAATTCCCTCTGCGATCAGCCGAGGTGAGGTGCTCTGAAGGGTCCAACTTGGGAAATATCTGCAGCACTGACTCAAAGGAGCTGATTGTGCCGGCGCTACAGCTGCAAAGAGACAGCGCCGCTGTAATTAGAGGCGTGGCTTGCTGGCGGCACTGCGTCGGAGCCATTGTCTCGCCAAGTTCGCGCTAATACTGTTCTGCGTAGACCCGTTTTAATTATAACTTGCCGCCTCAGTTGTTATTTTCTTGACATAATCCACATACGGTAACAGACATTGATTGAAAGCGGATGTGCAGTGTGAAAGTAAGGCCAATTAGTTATATGTGGCCGAATCAAGCACAACTCAATTAAGGACTTTTTTTTACATTTAATGATTTACGAGATTACGTGACTGTTGCGTATTTCAGAATTATGGAAGATGGGACTTCTTTCTTCAGAAGAATATAATGTTCCTTCAATCTCAAAATATAAGGGTCTGACTAACATTGTTGAAAAGTGGTATATTATGCTAGACATCCCAAAGTAAGACTGACTTCTTATAGTATTGACCAAAGCTTGAGTATATTTCGTAAAACTCGTGCAAACGAAATTGATAATTTTCAAAAAACAAAAAAAAAAAAAACAAAAAAAAAAAAAATGTTGAGCAACGATCTTAATTTCTATTCATACAGAACTCAGTTAACAAAGAAATTTTATGAAATTGGTAAAGAGTGGACTTAAGGTTGTTGTTTCAATATTAGCTGCCGAGATTCCGAGATTTTCATGCGTCAGTTACAGAGCTCATTTTGATTTAAATGAATATGTAAACACGTAAAGAAGTCGCTAGGGGTAAAAGCAGAAAACAGAGCTCATCCCTGTACTATAACGATTTAGAGGATTTGCGTTGAGAACAATTAGTGATGGTGGTATCGCTGGCTCATTTTCCCTCAAATATGACTATGATGGCTTCATTCCTACAAATATTGTCCGACATCAGATTATATTACAAACTTTTGGTAAGTCTGGTCAATGAATATGGACTACGTCGTATGTGTGTTTAACACTAGAACCGCCGGAACTAGTACTATACTTAGAACCGCCGATGTGGTCAAAGTGACCACTTTCTTTGTAATTGCATGCTGTTCTGATTAATGTAAATATTAATGATCTTGATAACAATGTATCACTTTAATTACATTTATTAACAGTATCACTGTATTTTACAACAACAATGGGAACATAATATTACTAAAATTAAAGAGCATAGTTCACAATATTTATCTGCAACCATACTAATTGTATTGCAGTAGTTTTAAAATTAATAGAAATTAATCATACTGGAGAAACTAAGTACCCATGAATATGTTAAGAGAATGAACAATCATAAGATATGACTATGTATAGTACCTAATCCTACTTACAAGCATTACAAACTACTGTCTTTATTACTTTATATGTACACAGCCCACAAACATATCTCTTGCATTTACTGCACACTTCATTTGTCTTGTTTCTGCATTTCCTCGTTTGGCATAGTTTTCTAACTTTCGTAGGAATTTCCGCTTCTTCTCTTTCTTCATCACCATCTTCCTTTTCCTTTCCTTCCCTTGTCATCCTTTCCTGATTTCTGGTTTCCACATAGTCTCTACGTAATTCTTCTGCTAGATTTAGGATGAAATTCCTCCTACTTATCTTGATCCCTGTCACTAGCTTGAAAATGATCCATGCGTTGATGGCTGCTAAATCAAGGATATTGTGAAATACGTTGGACAGGCCATCGACGAGTACCAGAGCGGACTGAATACTTCCTCGTCATCTGGTCCAAGACATCTACAACAAATTTTGTGCTATTGTAGAAGCTCACTGTTTCGGGAAGGTGTTTAGAATTATTTTGTATTTCAACATCTGTATGCATGGTACTATACAGAAGAACATTTTTGTTCTTTTTCCCTTGGTAAACAGTCAGAGTACCACCTTCCCTTTTCAAGAGAACAGACGTATAAAGAGGAGTTTTCATTTTTTTTACAGTATTTGGAATTTCTTTTCTTGCACGGTTGATAGTGCCTACAAGACTAGTTTTCTCTTTTTCCAGTCTCTCCCCAAGTGTGACCGTAGTGAAAAAATTATCAGTAGTCACATTTCGACCCTTATTGCGATATGGAGCTACCAACTTCATTACTACTTGTTCTGGAAGTTTCTCATTAGGTGCCCTCTGTTCGTTCTGTCCCACATAGGGGAACCCATTACAAAGATATTTTGTTTCTACATCCGCTAGAAGCCAGAATTTGATTCCGAATTTATCAGGCTTATTCGGCATATATTGCAAATACGGACACCTGGTTCTGCTGGGGAAAAGTTGTTCGTCCACAGTGACATTTGATCCAGGTATGTAATTCAACTGACAGTTTTCTATAAAATGATTCCAAGTAGTTGATATAAGTGCAAATTTGTCACTTTTCAACCGTTCCGACCGTGTATTTTTTTCATCAAAACGCAGATATTTCAAAATTTCTCGAAATCTGTTTCTGCTCATTGTGTCAGTGAAAAATGGGGCTCCCCACGTTTTCGACCACAACACATCTACTTCAGTACATCTGGCACCTAGTGCACCACGAACATATAATAAAGCAACAAATGCATCTAATTCTTCTAAAGGCAAACTCCACGAATCATTTCCAAGAAGCCGTTGTGCCTCTGCTTCTGCGCATTTCTTTATGTGTTTCAACATTGATTGATCAACTAAAAGGCGCCAGGCACTCGAAACATTATCATTTGAGACGTGCCGCTTTGCGTGTGGAGTAGGTCCCCATGTTTCTTTCAATATATTCTGTTGACCTATCCTACCTGGTTTAGTAACCCCGAAGTCTGCTACAGTCCACTCAGTGATCCCGTCCTTTCCCAGGAGTTTTGAGCCAGTTTCTGGAAGTGAACCCTCACTTTGTTCTCCTGTTCTACGTCGATTCTGTATTGGTCCACTTACAGGAGGTGCAGTTCTTCTTTTACCCAGGGTAGGTCCTTCTCTAGAATTGTTTATATTACTGCTTCGTCCTGGTTCAGCAACTGCTTGAGGAAAGAGACAATTAGAAAGCTACAACTCATTATAAAGAAACCATACCACACAATAAAATAGCAGTAACAGAAGTAGCAGTAGAAGTGTCAGCTCTCTTATAATAGTGATCATTATTCATATAGTAACAATAATAATAATAATAATATAAGTGAATGTAAATTACCTTCATCTTCAGTCTCGGTGCTGTCACTCTCCACATTAGCGACAGGTTGGTAATCTTCATCTGTAGAGTCTTCCACAAGGTCCTCAACTTCAGGATCATTTTCAACATCCGATTCATACGAAAGTGCGACAATTTCTTCATCTGAAAGTGGCCGTGGCCGTGGTTTGTATCGCTGTGACATCTGAGCCGTGTCTACTGCTCTGAGACCAGTACTCAAATATTCTGCCTCGTTTATGCGAAACCCAATAGCAAACAATGAATGACATAGTGCATTGTTGAACTTCAAACAATGCGAGTAAACTTCAGTAACCCAGATATTTAGTATATTGTTGACGAGTGCTAAGAGTAAATTCGGGGAGTGACGCACAACAATCTTTAAATAATCTGTTTTCAGATTTCACGTAATGTGGTCAAAGTGACCACTCGGCGGTTCTAAGTATAAGTGGTCATTCAAAGCAAACTAATGAAGATAAAACAAATATTGGACTATTTATATGATCTACATAAACATTTAGGAAAAGTCATTAACTCACAACAGCATTGATTAGAAACTGACTGAATAATAATATGTTAAAATATAAAAAGTGGTCAAGTTGACCACTCGGCGGTTCTAGTGTTAAGATATTAACAAACAGCAGAACAACAACTGAAACCGAGCGAGATGGGTGAACAGTTAACGTTCTGGCCTCGCATTCGGCAGGACGGAGATTCGAATCCCCGTCCGAGCATACAGATTTGGGTTTATGGTTTCCCCAAATCACTCCAAGCGAATGTCGCGATGCTTCCTTGAAAAGTCCATGGCCGAATTCTTTCCCGTTCCTTGTCCCCCATCCCATTCCGCCTCTAATTACCAGCCCGTCGACGACGCGTAAAGCCCAAGAAAAAAAAAAAAAAAAACAACTGAAACAAGTCATTTATGAAGAAATAGGCCAAATGACGAAATAGTTATGCAAAAATTTAATTTTTAGTTGAAGAAGGAGCAGGTATTTACTTTATAGCCAGAGGCGGACGTTTGACCTATTTTGTATTTCACAATTAACACGAAGAAATTGGTATAATATTCATAAAATGCCGCAGTTTTTAAAAGAATGTTTTGATGAGGTATTCAGAAACCAAATCTGACTCTAGCGACAACCCTATTGTAGTATTAAAGCAACAAAAACATTAGAAAAACAAACCCAAACATTGTAACTACATACAGTTTTTCCATACAAGGATTCATGAGGTGACCTAGCACAGTGTTTCATAGCCAGTTGTCAGCGTTCCACCTGTGGCCACGAAACTGGGACAGGTGATCATCAGGAAACATATAAAAAATTTAATTCTAATTGCATTACAGATATCATAAGAAAAAATATATTAGTAAGAATTGTTCACATAAAATGGATACCACAACGTACTGTATAAGGCTATAAGCGAGTATATGCTATAACGAAATTTTCTAAAAAATAATTCCACAATATGAGGAATGTGACTCCATTGCTACTGTAAAACCTTCGTTTCCAATTGGCATCAAAGAGAACTGTTTTCCTTTGAGGATTAATTAATTACATTTTTGCTAGGGTCTAATCTTTATATATAAAGATGAATGTATGTATGTATGTTTGTTTGTTAGTTAGTTTGTTTGTTCTTCATACAAATCCACAGTTTTCATCCGATCTCGATGAAAACTTTGCACACTTATCCTTTGAAACAAACAAAAAAATACTGTCTACATTTGGTTGAAAAATTATCTGTATAAATAACACATGTTGTCTCATAACTTCGAAATACGGCGATAGACAAACACGTTGGATATGGACGTCTCCGTACCGCATTTCTGTGTAGTGGACTGGCAGCTCAGTGGTTTCAGTCGCTCGCGACCTGCCGTAGCGAGCGGTCGCATCACACTTTTCCTGCTGTGTCGTGTGACAAGTGCCTGCAGAGTAAATAAAAGCAAAGTATAGTGAAAACCAACAAATATGGAAGTGAATCAATTCATACGAAAATCAACGCTAAAGTTCTCCTTTGCGTATGGATATATGCGTCCGAAAGCAGTTAAAATCGATGAGTGGTTATATAGTGAAATAGGATTATGAGAAGAAAGTGTACACGGTATCCAGGTGGATTTCCTGGCCAATGTGATATACGTCAAGCTACGAAATGAAGAAGAGTGTCTGCGAATACTGAAGGAAACCAACGGAGAAAGAAAATTTGTACACACCAATGGCGAGGTAAGCACCGTTTCCATATCACATGCAGGCCTGGGAATAAGACATGTAAAAATCCATAATGTGCCCTTTGAAATTAATACAGACATAATACGAAAAGCTTTGGATAAATTTGGTACAATTTTGAGTGTAACCTCCGATAAAAGATACGGTAGCAAAAGATTTGTCGTAGATAGTGGTATTAGAACTGTGAAAATAGATCTTAAGTGCCACGTACCATCGTATGTAGATATTGCCGGATTTAAAGCACTCGTTATTTACGACGGACAACCACGTACGTGTGTCATATGCAACTCAAACGAACACCTCAAGGCTGAATGCACCAGGAAGAAACCCCTGCAGCTACCATCTGAGCGCTTGGCCCCTGATACAGCTTTCAGAGGCGAACTTTTAAAAGCATCATACGCTAGCGTGGCAAACAGTAATCAATCAACCAGTGTACATAGAAATGATGAACCTACTCTCAGCATGGAAACAGATGACGCCACCAACATCATGATGGAAATAGGGAATCCTTATAATGACGCAGTACCTGATGAACCCCCGAAGGAAAAAGAAGCAAACTATCCAACTGGACAAGATAATAACCAAACTTCTAATCTACATTTACTGGAAATATCACCAACTGAGAAAAAGAAATTATAAAAAATGCTAAACAACATCCTGTGACAGTGCCATCATCTGAGAAAAAAGAAATTATGCCCATGGAAGAACGCAAGCACGAAAATACACCAAATACCAAAAGACTGAGACTTGATAAGAGGGGAGTAGATTTGATAGCGAAAGAATTAGCTGAAAAATCCAGGAAAGTAACCACCTTACAAATGGAGACAATTGATGAAGAAATGCCCCAAAGCGCCAACTCCAATAAGGAAGACAACAACTATGAAAACAAGACCAGCGAGATAGTTGAAATGGGAAATGACCGCGGGAACAATAAAAGTCTTTGGTCGGACGACTTAAATGACACTGAGGAAGAAGATAAGTCAAGCAAATAAGAGGCAAAAGCAAGATTATAAATGTTATTAAATAAACGTGAAAAGGGGGGGGGGGGAAGAACTGTCTCGTTTTCAACCTTGTGTGACAACATTTTATCTAAATGACAGACCGTAGTGGAACAATGGCCGCTCAGACATACTGTGTGTCTACCCTAAATCTAAACGGAATAAAGAACCAAACTAAAATACAATGCCTCAAAGAATATCTATGGGCGGCATCTGTTGATATAGCGCTCTTACAGGAAGTTGCCTGGGAAGGTGCACTGAATGTCACCGGGTACAATGAACTGAAGAATCCTGGTACGAC
>JARYHS010013917.1:0-25000 GCA_031002005.1 Vandiemenella viatica | reverse complement strand
TGTAAGTTTATTATTTTATTTTATTTTTTCTTAAAATTAAATTAATCCATAAGTTTACTCGTTTCGTTGTATTGATTACTGTTATGCTATTAATCAGTTGCGAACGCTGTTGTAAACGCTAAGGTAGACGCTTATAGAAAGGCTGGCATAAAAGGCAGTTCTATTAGGCTCACTAGTATGACAGACGCCGTGAACTAGTAAAAAAACTGAGAGTATTTTTGTTTGATGTCATTTCAATGTGGTTTAGTAACTTTAAGGCCCACTTCGATATTATGATTGTTTTTCGCCCATTTTCAATCACAAATTGCTGAGGCCTCTTAGGCTACGGCCACACTGGCGTGTTTTCACGCCGAGACCTTGCGGGGGAGAAAACGGGAACTGGAAATCCAGCTGATATTGCCACACTGTCTTATTCTTCACGCGCGTGAAAAACACGTCTATCATATACCGTGAGTGCACACACCAGCAGTTTTTCCCGCTAGAAAAGTTCAGTCATCTTCTGTTTTTATAACCCTAGTGTCTTGGGTGGTACAGTCAGGGGTGTTTTTGCACTTCTAGTATTATAAATTCACTACCTAAGCACTCCATAATATCAGTGAATATAAAACAACGAAAACGTAAGAAACAAGAGCTAGTCACGGCGGCGTGTTTTCTCGCCGATGTGCTATTCACTACAGCGTGAAATCCCGCTGACGAATGGGCCTGGCCGCATTCTGCTGCGGGTGACCTTGAACAAGCGCCTTTTCCTACTTCCCGCTGCGTGATATCACGCCTGTCTGGCCGTTCTCAAATACTTCAATGCAGTTAATATTTTCGACAGGCTTTCACGCACAAATTCGGCGTGAAAACACGCCAGTGTGGCTGTAGCCTAAGAGTCATAAGCTTGTAAGGCTGTGAAGCGCAGTCGCCCTCCCGATTTCAGGAAGGAAGCTATTCGTGTAACGTGTTCTCTTTGATAGATTTTTGTTGATGATCTTTCGCCTCGGTGACTGCGGGAAACTGGCCATGCTGTACCTCGCAAGTGTTCCATATTACAATATTTTCATTTCGAGTGTATGAAATTAATAGACTAGCTGCTCGGCCAGTATACAGGTTATTACTCAGATGTTGACTGTCAAGTCGGTTAACGCCCTGGCCTCGCATTATGGAGGACGCCGGTTCGAATCACCGTTCGGACATCCAGATTTGGGTTTTCCATGGTTTCTCCAAATCTCTTCAGGCGAACGCCGGGATGTGTCGTTCAGCATGAAACGGGAAGGAATTCGGCTGTAGCCCCGCTACTATTTGTAGCTTTATCTACAGTCTCAAATAGGTTGTTTATGGTATCATTTGGGGGGGGGGGGGTACACTTTAGGGAAAAAACCCGGCTTTGATCATTATTTAACGTATATAACAGCCTTCAGGGAAAACCTTGATTATTCCTATTTACGTTAGGTGGGGATCATCGCCGCCATCAACTGCGTTATTAGCTGGATGATGTTCTCCAGCTGGTTGTTTCGTGGTTGCATCTCTCTGAGGTCGTGCTTCGCCTGACCCACTGCTCCCGGCATCGAATGTGATGGTGGGCTCCAGCTCGATTGTAGTTGCTGTCTCGGCTGTCGTCCTGTAGGCCCGCTGACTTGGTGTGATTTCCAAACTTCTGTTTCGTTACTTCTTGTTGCCGTTTGGCTGCGGCCGGGTTGGGGATGTCTGCCTGCGGCGGCCTGTAGTCTCCTTTTGACGGGGCAGCCCCCATAGCAGGCGGCGTGGTCAGCGCCGCAGTTGGCGCACGTCGGCGTGTCTTCACGCGGGCGTGCGCAGACCAGAACACTGTGGCTCTCCCCGCAGCGGACACACCGCAATTGATTGCGGCAGTCGAATGCTCGGTGCTGGAAATCTGGCATCGAAAGCATTGTTGGATGATTGGCTTCCTTCTGTTCTCGGAGCTCCGAACGTGGCGACTCTTTTCTTGACGGACCGACTTGGCTAGTGGACACTTGACTTGGCTACTGACTGGGGCGGTTGGCTTGGTTGACCTAGGCTCGCTCCTGTTTGGTGCTGGGCGTGAGGTGAAACTATATTGGTGGAGTCTTTTGGAGCTGCTTCTTTTTGTTGAATACCCGTTGCTGAATGCCGAGTGTTCTCTTGGAAGTCCATACTGTATCTTATGTTCCTAGTTTCTAGGAATTTCTTGATGACTTCGAGATCTTCTTGGCTCATACAGGTGACCAGCAGCTGGGTTGGCAATGAGCGTGCATGCGCCAATGTGGTCTAATCCTGATGGGTTTCTATTGATGGGGGACGTTCCTGGTTAATGGCTGATGCTCTCCTGGTGCTTGTTTGGCTGCTACTCGATGTCCTCATGGTTTGATGTCGATGTCGACGGGACCTCCTGCTCCATCGCTGATTCTGCGTTGATGCTTGAGCTTCGAGGGCTGCAGAGCGATTGGTGCATATCTACAAAGTATTCATCCTCCTTGAAGTTCTTGGAAAGGACGAGTGGACGTTGAACATGGTGAGGCCAGTCTTTCTTTTTCGAGATGATGGGCTTGGCGTTTTGTGTTTGTGCCGGATCCGAGAGAGGTTTCAAGAGTTTCTTGAAGTTCTGGCTGGGGATGTCCCACGCAAACAGCTTTTTCCCGGTTTTGACTCGGAGTTGCACTTGGAGCGGGGTTTCCTCGGCGTAATAGAATTTCTCCCACTTTCTCGGTGTGAACGGCTTGAACTTGTACTTCTTGCCTTCGCTCTCGCAGTAAAAGTAAATGACACTCTCCTCGTTTTTTAAGTCGTCGGCATCGATGATAGCGGGGCTTTCGGGGACGACCATGTTATCCACGATGAATCGTCCGCACCATACACTTGAGACCAGGAATCCTCTATGGCGTGGAGGTGTAGTTTGCACCATCTCGACTCGGCGCGATGGTGACGCAGGTCGCCACTTCCTCGCCATTACTCTGTGTTGAGGACGAACAGTCGCCGTTGGGAGATTTTTGTTTAGTAATTATGTTATTAATCAGTAACAGTACTATTCCAGTCGCAATTCAAATATCATACAATTTTCTCCACACTGCCACACTCGCTTCATTTTGTCAGTTAGTAACTGGCTGTGATGTAAGCACATGTGATTTCTATCGTATATCACGTTGTTATTAAACCTCGCTGAGACATGCACTTAGTTCTGGAGTTAATAGCTTCACAAGAATCTGTCACAGACACACAGAGTTAAACGGCGTTATGAAAGCGTGAAGCGAGAAAATCCATCGAGAGGCAAACATTTTACACGATTTCAACACTTTCAAATCGCCGCAGAGTATAAGGTAAGCAGTAAAAATGATTAGTAATTTCGCGTTGATCATAATTTTCCCATTAGATTCGGTAGCGTTTTAAGGTGCTTGACTCACTGCATATGAAATTAAAAAACACAACTGTGAGACGAGCATACACAAGTAACAGAAACTAGAGCCGTTAATAGTAGGGTATTAAGGCTGGGAACATAGTGTTACCAATGAACGAGAAGAGATGCTCGTTGAAAATTTACGAACCAAAATAAGTAGGTTGTTGTTACCAAGGCTTCGGGGCGCGTTGTTATTAACTCATCACAAAAGTAATTCGTAAACGACAGGGCAGACAGTATGATAACTGTGAAGAGATCAGTCATCATTAAAATGGAACTAAAATCACAGGATAAATAAAATAAGGTCAGGAGGCTGGCTCATCAGGAGTAGTATGGCAGGGAGTGAGGGCATACCACACTGGTCCGTTGGATGGAGACGACTTAAAGTGTTTGTCTGTCCATAGAGTCATAAGCTTTTTTGAAGTCTACAAAAGTGATTACTGTTTGTATGTTTTCACGGATTTGTAAGATGGTTTTGAGATTTAAAATTTGTTCTGCACATGACCTGCCTTTTCTAAATCCTGCTTGATACTGGCCAATAAGATGATCGATCTGTTTGTGTTTCAAGTCTCGTGAGAAGTACCTTGGATAGAATTTTGTAAGTAATTGGTAACAAGGAAATTCCTCTGTAGTTATTAATGTCAGTTTTATCCCATTTTATAAGTGGGTGAATTAGTGCACATTTCAGTCTTCAGGTAATTTTTTCCTTGATCCATATATCTTCAATAATCATATGAATTTTTTGAGCAAGACTTGTACCACCTATTTTCCAAATTTCAGCAATTATGCCATCTTCCCCAGGGGCTTTGTTTATTTTAAGTCCTCGGATTATTTGTTGGATTTCTTTGTTTTTTTTAAATTATATTTAAAGTCGCTTTTTTGCATGTTGTTGATGAGGTTTTGTAGCCGGTATAGGGTAAAGGGCAAGGGAAATCATCCATGGAATGAATGAAGGAACCATCCCGCCATTCACCTTAATATCGGGAATGAAGCCCCGTGGCTGAATCTTCTTGTTACGTCGAAGTGCCAGTTAATTCATTAATAACTGTTATATAGATCGTTTTCTTGGGAACCTCGGATGTGTGGTAACCACTGTATAAACTTGTGGTGATCTTTGTGATTGCAGAAGCGGATATGTCGAAACTTTGGATGTGGCTTTGTGATAAAACACTTTTGCTGGGACAGGAACGAAGCACATGGGTTATACTGCAGTTTTTGCAAACTCCGGAGCATTTTCAAGAGCGATAACTCAAAGACGTGCCAATTTTCTTTTTGACGTACAATTATGATCGTATGGTGGGTTTATTATAACTTTTAGCGTGTCTTGCTTCCCAGCTTTCACCACATTTAACCCAAGAGTCAGAATACGTGTGTTATGGAAATTCTCAAGGTGAAGTAAACCTCACAAAAATAACATACCCTTAATAAAAATCCTCACCCACTACCAATTAATCCTTAAAAAGTACAGTGTTGTCAGATATTCTCAATAGAGCCAACCGGAAGGTAAATTGATTGTATACAAGTCACTAGTGCGTCCTCACATATAATGCTGTTGTTCTGTATGGGGTCCCCATCAAAAGGGGTTAATGGAGGCATTGGAGAAGTTCCAAAGAAGAGCCGCCCGATTCGTGACAGGTATATATAGTTGGAGGGAAAGCGTAAGTGCGATGTTGAAGTAGTAAGATTGGGAAGAACTGGATCACCGAAGGCGTTGCTCTCGACAGCAGCTAATTAATAAATTCACGACTCACCTATTTCAAGATGACAGCAAACACATATTACTACCAGCTACATTCATATCTAGGAATGACAGCGAAAATAAGATAACAGAAATCAGGGCCAGAACCGATTCATTTCTATACTTTTTTTCCACAAGCGATTAGGGGGTGGAACAGGAAGGAGTTATCAAGCGAGCAAACTTATATTCCGATAGGAGTAGGTATCTATAAGCCCCTCCACCCATCCTGATCGCTCCAGGCGAATGCCGGGAGGGTTCCTAAAACTAGCCCATGGGCGCATCCTGCCATATCCCGTATATCCCTTCCTATGCACAAATGATTATACTGTAATGCACCCTCCACCACCCACTTTTAGTGAACTGTGGTGTAATAATAATAATTACTATTATTATTAAGAGGGAACGAGAGGAATAATGCAAGTAAACGATAGCATTATGCAAATAATAGACGTTTTTTTTACTTATGACTTTACGCCTCGTCGACGGCTAAGGTCATTAGAGGCGGTATGGGACTGGGGACAAGGAAGGGGAAGGAATTCGGTCATGGCCTATTTGATGGAAGCATCCCGGCATTCACGTGGAGTGATTTGGGGAAATCATGGAAAACCCAAATCTGGATGCCCGGACGAGCATTCGAACCAGCGTCCTCCCGAATGTGAGGCCAGAACGTTAACCGTTCACCCACCACTCTCGGTGCAAATAATAGAGGCCGCACCGTAGGGCCCGTATTAGGTGGCTCACCAAAGAAGGTTTATGAAAGTTCACCATTTTAAAATAGGGAACATGAAAGTTCGATGAAAGATATGGAAGAAGCAATGACGTCCGGAGGATTACAAGAATCATTACTCCTAACAATGAAACTCACATAGTGTACTTATTTCTTTATGCTCCTTTTCTTTGAAACATCGAAATTGAAAACTTTGTCGGATTTATTCGTAAACTAAGTATTTATAAATGTCTACAATGTTGACACACTCGGTATTCAAACGTCAGTGCTCTTCGACGGGCCAGTCTCACTTAGGTCCCAACTATACAAACACTATAAAGCTACGATGTTAACAACAATCACTTCTTTCAAATGGTCCTTAATGACCAGACGTGGAAAATGCGCCAAAACAACTGATGTTGACGTCTTCTTGCGCAGGCGTTGGTATCATCTCGCCTCACAGTACTTACTGTTTGCTGACGTAGTATTATATTACTGTTGTTTATTTATCAGTATTGAACCGTGAGTTTTAATAGACTTTTATTTCTTTATGCTACGGCCAGTTTGATTTTCGCACCAGACTGATTAAATCTCTTTTGTCTTCTTTATTTTGTTTCATTTGAGAATTGGAATTTTGACAGTATACACGGTGACATGCATTATCATCAACAACCAATCCAATCATGCAACCTTTGAGTTATAAGTCCCATAGACCTCCAACAGTTTTCTCCAGGTAGAACGTCAACAATGGTGCGAATGTCTTTGTCTCATCGGTCTAGAGGTCTTCCTCTATGTCTCTAATGACCTCGACATCGACGAACAGAAAGCCGCCTATCTGACCACGTTATATGAGGTTTTCAAGTGAAGCGTACTTAGGATGCATCAGTACTGACAACTTACTGTTATTGATTCTACATTGTTTGCGAAAAATCTGCCCACATCTCGATAGAATAGCCACGAAAATTTTTCCAATCATGATGATGAGCAGCAAACAGCGAATGTCACTTTATTATTGAACAAACTGCAGTCGCTTTATTTGTAAGGCTGTTTTATTTATAAACTGTATTTCTGTGTAAAGATAATGAGTGCATATAGACTATCTAATTTGTATGGATTGTGAAAGTATTATGTATGCATTATAGTGCGTTCAGTTGACATAGGCGGCTCAAGGTACCCCCACTCCGCCGCCCTTACCCCTACACGCGAAGGGGAAAGAGTGCCCGCTGACAAATTTGCCACTCACTTACTTGGAGGGGTAGGGGAGTGAGATGAGAATGAGCATAGTACGCTTCGTTCTTCATTCAACAATACAAAAGTAATTTTTCTAGCCTCTTTTTTATGTCGCTGAAATTGGCTTTGTTGAACAAATTTGCAGGCTTATCCCCTCTAGAGTTTTCCTATTTGTTTCTTCCACTATTCTTAAAGGGAAGTATGAACTGTCGACGGTGTATTACAATTTTCTTAGCTTTTGTTTGCGATAAAAATTAAAACATTCAGAAACTACTATTTTATTGCATCAACAGTAATAGAAATTCTATTTTCACCTCTGTTACTTGTATTGTTTGATTCTGTTTTAAACTCTCAACAAACCATCTATTGATGTTTCATCTTTGATTACTTTCATACTTTCCGTATCATTCAACAGCTTCATACTACTAGAATTATTTTTCTTCTATGAACCACTGCTCAGTTGCATTTCTTTTCTCATTGCTGATAAATTAATTACGTAGGTATTTGCAAATATTTAATGACTTCATTTTTTTTATTAAGCACATGCTTTTCGAAGTTTTACGGTTTTCCGTATGATCCCAATAGTTCTTTAACAAATATGTTTTGATACCTTAAAATTTTGTATTAATCTGCTATAACAGCTTTGCATAAGATTTAACTTCGCCGGCCCCGGTAGCGTAGGGGCTAGAGTACTAGCTCAGCGTGCCGAAGGTCGCCGGTTCGAGTCCGGCCGAGTGCATGGGTGTGTGGATGTCGTGTCCGTCCTTGGTGTCCATGTGTCCATAACTTTTTGCAACAATACACTGAAAGACACAATCACATTGAGCTGGCTGTATGGCCTATGTAGCTGAATGCCATTAAAAAAAACTTTCATCATCGCCATAATTTCAACTACAGTTACTAAGTAATTTAAGTTCTGATATAACTACAAATGGTCTGAAACTTTTTCTGGACTTGACAGAGCTTTGATTCGTACATCTAGACTGATACCTGAAGTGTTGCGTGACCGGTAACGCTCTGTTCCCCCATTCGGGAGAATGCAGGTTCAAATCCGCTTCTGACCATCAAGATACCGATTTTCCATAGTTTCCCGAAATCTTTCAAAGCCTTGATCGAATTCCGTCGCGTTCCCTGCCTCCAGTCCTTTACCTCCTCACCGAGAATAGAGGGTGAGCGGTTAACACTCTGGCCTCGCATTCGGAAGGACGCCTGTTCGAATCCTCGTCCTGGCATCCATATTTGGGATTTCCGTGGTTTGTGGAACAAATCACTTCAGGCGAATGCTGGGATGCCTACTTTAATAGGCCATGGCCGAATTCCTTCCTGTTCCCAGAACCCAGTCCTTTCCAGCCTCTACAGATCTTGACGTCGAATTCTTTGCAGGAACGTGAAAAATCGAAATCTGATTGGTAGAACTGGGTAACGAGTACCCGGCCCGAACCCCCACCTTCTGGTGTTACTTTAACGTTGCCGTCAAACAATCCGCATAAACGAATGAGATAACGAGCGTTTACGTAGTTCCACTCGAGCAGTCGAGGAAGACACATCGGTTTTCCTCAAGCGAGAGTATAGTTTAGTGAACTCCGTTTTCCTCAACTACGTGTAACGCGCTCCGGTTAACACCGGTATACCGCTCGTCCAGTCTACATCAGCAATTATCCAAGAGAGAATTATTATTTTTACGAAATGTACTTTCTTCACCTCAAGAAAATCATTTTTTAATAATCATTATTGTTACTCCTACTAGATTCATAGAACAAGAACTATGACGTTTATTCCAACCTATGAAACTTATATTGCCTTTACAACTAATATTACTTAGACTCGTGGAAGAATCTATTGAACACTTTTGTGCACAAAAGTTTTGTTGTTCGCACAAAATTCTCTGTTTTAATGAAATCAGTTATTTTATCGATTAAAAGTATAATTTAGTTGATAATTACTTATAATTTTTTCTTACATGTCGTTCGTATATTTACGAAAGCACCACGAGTGCAGTTCTGAACTGATATATTGGAGTAGCTATGGGAATGGAAAGGCATTGTATTACAGGGAACGGTTTCAGACGCCAAAGCCTCTTATAATGTAAAAGTTTCACAGGAAATTTAACCCGACAACTCATTTTCTTAAGCTGTATGAATAGCCTTGGGCCCCGTTTGTCTGGTAACTAGAGAATATTTACAGAAGACGCTATTACGTCGGGCAAGGTAATGAATACAGCAGACGAAATGTAAGCGAAATAGTGCTTCAACAGCCTGCTACGGCCATAATGACAAGAAACGTAAGAATTGACACATAAACGCCTTCAGGGTTCTTCACTATCCCACGCTCTTCCGAACTGAAACAGAAATAACTGAGGTATAAGTATAATATTACACTGCTAAACATTTAATTTTTTTTTTTGGTGATAGTACATATTTTACAGCTAAGTTACGAAAGTTTTCTTTCTTTTGGCTTTACGCCTCGTCGACGTCGAGGTCATTAGAAGAGGGAAATGACTAGGGACAAGGAACGGGAAGGAACTCGGCCATGAACTATCCCGGCATTCACCTGGAGTGATTTCGGGAAACCATAGAAAACCCATATCTGGATGGCTGGACGGGGATCCGAACTCGCGTCCTCCCAAGCGTTACCACTCGGTTAGTCTGAGAAGTAGATTGTAATATGGTGGCCCAGAAACTAATGCACCAAATTTTTTTTCTTCAACAATTATTTGTTGAACACAATGAAACTTATACACAAGAAAGAATTATGTTTCTTCTTCACTCCCCAATTTTCCACGTAATTTCCTTTCTGTTCTATGGTCTTCCTCCAGCGAGACAGAAGAGCGTGTATGCCCTGGCGGCACCGCTCCCAAGTCGCTGGAAGCGCTTCTTGAGTTGGTTAATGTGTTCATATGTGCCTCAGAATTAATTGTGGCACCTCTCGGCATCACATCAATAAGTATGACATCACCACAGTCCCAAAACACATGACCTTACCAGAGGAAACAGTTACTTTGAATTTTTTCATCAGTGGAGAGTCACGATGGCGCCATTCCATCGATTGCCGTTTTGCTTCGGACTCAACAGGGTGAACCCAGGTTTCATCTCCGGGACAAGAAGGCTTCCACTGTGTTATAATTGTGGTCCACTGGCCTCGCATTCGGGAGGACACCGGTTCGAATCACCGTCCGAGCATCCAGATATGGATATTCCATGGTTTCACCACATGGCTCCAGGCGATTGCAGGGACGCTTCCTTTAAAATGCCATAGCGGAATTCATTCCCGTTCCTTGTCCCCAGTCCTATCCCGCCTCTAATGACCACGACGTCGACAAGACGTACAAAATTAAGCAAAATAAAAAAGTCGTATATGTGCCAGTGTTAACTTTTATGCTTCTGTGCCTTCTCTTGTAATTTTGAAGGCGAGTGTTTCATCATAGCACGTAGTCTGTTTTACGGCCAGTAACACAAGCCAAATGAGCTGTTAAACGGCGACTGTTCCTGAATTTCATTGGGACTATGTAGTACGTTCCGCAGCGGAGGTGGTAGTATGAACAATACTGAGATACAGGCGCTGGAATGTTCCGCAGCGGAGATGGAAGTATGAAGAATACTGAGATACAGGCGCTGGAATGTTCCGCAGCGGAGGTGGTAGTATGAAGAATACTGAGATACAGGCGCTGGAATGTTCCGCAGCGGAGGTGGTAGTATGAACAATACTGAGATACAGGCGCTGGAATGTTCCGCAGCGGAGGTGGTAGTATGAACAATACTGAGATACAGGCGCTGGAATGTTCCGCAGCGGAGGTGGAAGTATGAACAATACTGAGATACAGGCGCTGGAATGTTCCGCAGCGGAGGTGGTAGTATGAACAATACTGAGATACAGGCGCTGGAATGTTCCGCAGCGGAGGTGGTAGTATGAAGAATACTGAGATACAGGCGCTGGAATGTTCCGCAGCGGAGGTGGTAGTATGAACAATACTGAGATACAGGCGCTGGAATGTTATGCATAAATAAATTTCAGAAAATGATCAAGAGCACACAAATAAGTTATTCAAGTACTTTATACATGAAAAAAAAAACCACACGCATATTTTACAACAGGTTGAATGAAATGTTCGAAAATCCCACCATCGACTTTTGTGTGAGGGGATGGTTGAAAAACGAAGTTTACTAGGATGAAGTGAACGCAAGAGACGACTAAACCAATACGTACTAAGAAGAGATACATGTAGTGTTGCGAAGAGTGCTGCAAAATGTATTCAAATCGATGGTGGGATTGTCGAACATTTAATTTAAACTTTTCTAAAATATTGGTATGGATAAAGTATTTCAATATGTTATCTGTGTGCTCCTCTGGGGTTTGAATAACGAATGGAAATTGGACACATGTTTATATGAACTTTTTAACTCAATATTTTTTATACTTCAATATTTACCATTCCTTGTGAACTACTGGGGATACTAATGAGGCAGTATCCCATTACGTTCCACATGGATGACGTGTTGTCATCAGTCTATGAAACGTGTAATAATGTTCCCTATGTGATAAGTTTATTTTTGTTTGTCAAACGTGTAAGTTATGAGGCGGAGATTGGTTACCATCCCAGCAGTCCCTTACAAATAGGAGGGCTGGTAAGCCGGGTCCAACACTCTAACCTCCCAAGCAAAACACTGCATAAATTCATCAGACATTGAAATAATAACAATGATTATACGACTTATGCAATATATGAATGTATTTATTTTAATACAAGGCCGTACAGTGTAGTAGTATGTGTAAAAAGGGATAAATTTAAGTTTTCATAATATGTTTTGTTATGTTGAAGTAGGTAGGCTGTAATTATATTGTTATGTTTTAGCCAAAGAGAGGCATATTGTTATATGAAGAATGGTGGTGAGATTAATGAATGTTTTAAAGCGCGTTGGTTTGTATTTGGCTTCATGAATGCGAGAAGTGTAAATATTTGAGTTGATTCTAAGTGTTAATAAATAGTAGTTGTTATAAAACAACAGCTACTTTGATTTCATAGACAAGTATATAATTAAATTTAATCTGCGAGGGGCCACACATTTATCGTCCAGAACGTGCTATCAAATACAGAAGAGATTGAAATAACCTGGAAGGGGTGGTAAGACCGACCAGGAGTTCTTTAACTATCGAGTTAAAAAGGGTACTTCGCAAAATACAAGGTAAAGAAGGTATAAATCAGAATGAAATAGATTTTTTTTAGGCAATTCGAAATTGTACCAAAAAGATTTATTCATAGTTTCTAATAGTGACGTATGTACTGCCTTAACTGGGAGATGTATACCTGAACTTACGCCTCGTCGACGTCGAGGTCATTAGAGGCGGGATGCGACTGGGGACAAGGAACGGGAAGGAATTTGGGAATGGCCTTCTCAAGGAAGAATTGCATTTGCCTGGAGTGATTTTGAGAAACCGTGGAAAACCCAAATCTGGATGCCCGGATGGGGATTCGAACCCGCGTTCTCCCGAATTTGAGGCCAGAACGTTAACCGTTCACCCACCACGCTCGGTAACTTTGGAAAAGAAAGATTTACGGAAGAAATTGCTGCAAGTAGAATGGATGTATAGTACCATGTAAGAAGATCAAACAGGTGAATGTATAAATGCCAAAGGACCTGACATGAAACAACTTCTAAGCTCAGAAAAGAAGAGCTGACCGATTTACGAAAAACTACTCACTTGTTTACGGTGGCTATCTTGTAGTGATAGACGCAATGTTTTCATCCAGTATGCAGCGGCAACATGGTTTGGAAAGAAATCAGAGATGCGTGGTTACGAACCTGGAAAACACTAATGTAAATAGTAAATAATCAGAAAATGTTTCAATTTAGAATTATGTCAAATATCATACGATAAGTTTGTACGGCATTAAAGGTACAAAAGCAGTAACATTGGCCTTATTTTATCATTTAACTAAGAGAATTTTGTTAATTAAGAAACCGACGTTAGGTATTAGGAGTAGATTTATGCTAGCAGAGATACCTACCTCCAAATAAAAAAAAAAAAAAAAAAACACGGAACAAAACTGTTTGTGCAGTTGAATTCAAAAATTGAGTGTGCAAATGCATTTATAATGAAGCACAAATATACAGAGCGTGGTGGGTGACGACTTGGGTTCGACTCCCCGTCCAGTCATCCAGATTTAGGATTTCCATGGTTTCCTGAAATAACTCCAGGCGAATTCCTGATGTTTCCTTCAAAAGGCCATGGCCAAATTCCTTCTCTTCCATTTAGATACATCCTCTCCGGGGCTCTAATGCCATCGACGGCCTGTAAAGCCCGAAGAAAAAAGTCACTGTCTTAGGCACATCTGATAAAAATTAAACTAACATTTTATAATATAACAAAACTGTACGTAAAAGTTTCAATCAATGCTTAATACTCAGCCATAAACTGTGTACTAGTTATTGATAAAAGTTATCCACCCTCATCGATAAATGTGTTTAATTTATTACAAACTTTGCCTGCATTATCGTCATTTCCCATGTTGTCATTAAACAAATATGTGAACCATAACTTAAGGTATAAAGCCAACGGTGACAGATCACAAAGTGACATCCTGTAAGCAAAGAGATAGGAAGGAAATTCAGAATCAAAAGAGGTGGCAGTAAAAACAGAAACAATGGAATACGGAATCAAAATTACAGCATCTGGAGTCAAACCTGCGAATGTTAACTGGCTCAGTGGAAAATAAGATAATAATCTCAACTGGGCAGGACAAGTGGTGGGGAGTTAATGACCTCGCTATGCGCTCATCATATCTATTTCTACAACATTTTACGCTTTTAGCAGGCATCATATTGATCAAATATTCCACTTACTGCTTTGATTGATGGATTAGCACCGACGTTTCGGCGCCCAACCTGGTGCCTTCATCAGGGTTTCCAGAATCGAAATATCACTTGTGATGGTTTTCTCACAACTCTGTCGCTGAGCTAGTTGTTTTGGTTACCGGCAGCGGATGTCAACTGTTCCAGAGATCTTGTCGTTGGATGTTTTGTGTTGCGAATGTCCACGAGTGCACATTTCCACGTTTCGCTTAAGCCATAGCCGCCGTCTTTAATGAAATTTTTGGGATGTTTGAAAATTTCTACTGATTACCTTATTTTCCGTTCTAGAAAACCTTTGGGTTGTACTATAACTTCTGTCTTCTCCCATTGAATTTTATGGTCTTCTTCTGCTACAGCTGATTTTGTTATATGACCAAGTCTTGCGTGACGACTATGTTCTTTTAGTCTTACAGTAACCACTCGGGAAGTTTCGTCAGTAAATACTTTTCCACAATCGCAAGGTATTTTATATACTCCACTTGCTTGTAATGGTGGTCTGCGATCCTTTGCTGATCTTAAAATGCTTCTTATTTTGTTGTTACTAATAAAGACCGGTTGAATATTAACTTTCATCAGCACTTTTCCAAATCTGTCAGTGACTCCTTTTATGTAAGGTAAAAAAGCCTTCTTCTTTTGTTCCGTTACCTCTCCATGTACACACTTTGACAATAAATTTGGCCGCCGCTGAAAAGTTCTATCACTCTTATTTTGCACAATCTGACATCAATGTCATGGCAAGCCAGTATTGCGTTACTGTTTCTTAGGATGACATTGATATCAGATTGTGCAAAATAAGAATGATAGAACTTTTCAGCGGCGGCCAAATTTATTGTCAAAGTGTGTACCTCTTTATTGTTCTTCTTGTTACTGCTTAAGGCGTTGGCTATCATCCGACTACTATACCCATTATTCCGTAGGTGTTTCGTTCCTTCTTGTATGTGCTCTTTATCTGCTACTCTTTCCGCTCTACAAAATAAGGTTTCGACGCATTTTATTGACAGGATACAGAATGTCACCCTCTCACGTAACGATCTTCTTGTCAGCTTCGATGTAGTCTTACTTTTTACTAACGTCCCAGTGGAGGAAGTTATGGAGATAATAAAACAAGACTTTGATGACAATTGGTGCCAGCTGTTTCAGATTTGTTTGAAGACGACTTATTTCCAGTGGGGTAACAATTATTATGAACAACTAGATGGACTAGTTATGGGCAGCCCCTTTTCACTGGTAGTAGCAAATTTATTTATGGAAAAATTTGAACGTGAAGCCATTTCGACAGCTAGTAACAAACCGCTGATCTGGTTTAGATACATAGTTGATACGTCTGTGATATGGTCACACGGAGAGGCGGAGTTAAAAGTTTTTCTGGACCATATTAACAGCATCCATCCGAAAATAAGGTTCACTATGGAGTTAGAAACTAATGGGCAACTGGCTTTCTTGGATGTTCTAGTGAAAAGAAAAGAGGGGAAATTAACACACACTGTGTACAGAAAACCTACACATACAGACCTCTACTTAAATGCTGCATCACATCACCACCCAGCTCAAAAAAGCGCACTGATCAAAACTTTATTTTGTAGAGCGGAAAATAAGGGAATCAATAGAAATTTTCAAACATCCCAAAAATTTCAATAAAGACGGCGGCTATGGCTTGAGCGAAACGTGGAAATGTGCACTCGTGGACGTTCGCAACACAAAACCTCCAACGACAAGATCTATGAAACAGTTGACATCCACTGCCGGTAACCAAAACAACTAGCTCAGCGACAAAGTTGTGAGAAAACCATCACAAGTGATATTTCGATTCTGGAAACCCTGATGAAGGCACCAGGTTGGGCGCCGAAACGTCGGTTCTAATCCATCAATCAAAGCAGTGCGATCCCCGAAAAAAGTAAGTGCAATATTTGATTAAAACTATTTCTAGACCACCCGGCGCAAAAACGTGGCTCCTAATCAACATCCTCACCCTACTAAAATTACTATCAAACGATTCCACGAACATAATACACTGATCAGCCAAAACATTACAACCTCCTACTTACTAGCATATTGGTCCACCTTTCGAACATAATACAGCAGTGATTCAGCGTAGCATGGGTTCTACAAGTCCTTGGTAGGCTTTCAGAGGTATCTGACACGAGATATCTACGCACAGGTCACGAAGTTCCCTTAAATTACGGGCCAGCGGTTTGTGGGCGCGGCACCTGGGAACGAGCATCTCGGAAACGGAGAGGCTGGTCGGCTGGTCACCTGCTACTGTAGTGAGCATCTATGTAAAGTGGTTGAAACCACGAGTAGGCGACCATGTGGTGGACACCCACGGCATTTTACTGAACGTGGAAGCCGGAGGCTTGCGCACTCTGTAAAGAAGGATAGGGTCGATCTGACGGAAGAATACAACTCTGGTGCTTCCGGAAGTGTTTCAGAGCATAAGAATCGCGATTCTGCCACAGTTCACCCCCTAACCTGCTTTACAGAGCGGGTAAGCCTCCGGCCTCCACGTTCTGTGATGTTGCGTGGGTGTCCACCACACTGTCTCCTACTCGTGTTTTCACCGTCCTTCAAACACTTTCCATAGATGCTCACTACAGTATCATGCGAACAGCCGACCAGGCTCTCCGTTTCCGAGATGCTCGTTCCCTGGAGCCACACTCACAAACCGATGGTCCGTAATTTTTTCGGAGTTTCGTGACTTGTGCGTATAAATCAAGTATCAGATAGCTCTGGAAGCCTACCAAGGACTTATAGTATCCATGCTACACCGAATTGCTGCTGTATTGCGTTCGGAAGGTGCAATATGATAGTCAGTAGTTATTCATGTTTTGACTGATCAGTGTATACGCGTAACAAACAAGTCGATATTTGGCAACAGTCCACGGCACTTTGGGTCTGCAAATGCTAGAAATGGGCGATCGTCTGTGATATGTATCATCGTTTGCTCCACCACGCCTCAATCACTTGTGATACTTTTCTGGAAACCCCATTTTCCATATTATAGTCAAATCTCTACTCAGCCGTTCCGAGAAATTGAAGTTTCGACCTGTTGTGTTGGAAAAGATAAAATATAAAATCAGAAAACTTCCATTTTTTTGATTCTGTATTTGGTGGTCAGTATTGAGTAATTGTTCATTCCGGTTTTTTCTCCATTTAGTGGTCTAATCCAAGTGTTTTTTTTTTAATAAATGGAAGTTAAGGCGTCTGGCATATGCGATATGTTTAGGCGACTTTGTATATGTCTGGACGCATAAGCAAATAGGTGACATTCGCAAACCAAATACAGGCGCATCATAGCGTGTTGTGTAAGGAGCACTTTTTAAGTGAATACAATACGTCTGCCAATTTCGGTAGTTTGTAACATTCGAGACGGTGATTCAGGGCACACCTAGTCGCCCTACAGACCGTTCGTTTGCCGGGTGGCTTCAGGTAATAGACTATTTCAAGATGCGAGAAAAGTAGATTTCGAAAAGTTGCGACACTTTAAAAGTGAAAATTTCAAAGAATAAGTGGAAGCAGAAGCAGCGAAACACAGAGAGGTGTCAGCTATACCGATTGAGGAAGAAAGCCATGTTGGCCGACCCAGTGGTGCGGGAGACAGAGTTAGATAAAACAGTTTCCAGAGGCGGCTCTTTTACTTATCCTCCTTTGAAACACATGCTTTAGAAATTACGGACTCAAATAGAAGTTGTCTTGTGTACATAAAAGAGAAGTGATCTGGTAGCTCAGGGGAGTCTGAATGGAGATAGGAAGGTCCCCGGTTCGAATCTCAGTCTCGGCCTTAACCCGCACCTCACCTCTGTGCAATGTGAAGTACGCCATAACGCTTCCGTGATTTGGATTCCACATTAAACTGTAGGCCTCCTTTACCCGGTAGGATTATGGGATTAGATTAGGTAAGGAGGAAAGCAAAGGGGCTACTATACCCCGGAAAGCAGGCTAAGTATACCTCTTTCGGGAAGGTCCAACTAACCTTCAGGTTGAATACCTAGTTAAACTTTTCAAAAACAAAATCTCGTATGTCCCGTTGGCAGCTTTCCCTTTTTATTGTTCTTTTTACCTTAAATTCTTTGAGTAATTCAGCTGCTTGTGCTCTTTATTTTTAAATTCTCTCAGTTTTTCTGTTGTTAACTATTTCCCTTGGTAATATATTCCAATCCATGACTAGCCGTAGGGGATAGAGCGCTAGCTCCACATGTCGAAGGTCGCCGGTTCGAGTCCGGCCACGGGCATAGTTGTTTGAGTGTTGTGTCTGTGAATGTAATGTCCATCCTGTGGTGTATCTAATTAACTGTAATAGTTTCATACTGGAGATACTGAAAGCACTGAGTGACATAATTACTATCGAGTCGGCTGTATGGCCTCAGATGCCGAAAGCTATTAAAAAAAATCCTTGACTACTTTAGCTATAAATGAAAATGTTCCCACTTTCTTACATGTGCTACCACGGTTAGATTCATCGCCGTACATTGACATTTGCAGAGACCAACTACAATGAAAGCATTCGTTATTATTCTATGGCGTCAACAGACAGCTAAATGCAATTTAACTGTGATTTAAGTCACTCACGTTAAGCTAGTCACTAAACTCTGTGGCTACATCTCTGATTTTTTGTCATGCGTCTAAATAATATCTGCTACAAGCATAGAGAGTTTCCTTGTCGAACTGTGATGTTACTGAAATCGTGGATAAAAATGTTGTTAACTCTCTTCGTATTAAAAGGATTGGTGATAAGATTAGCTCCTGCAGAAGGTTGCCATCAGTGACCCTGAAGCCCCTTTAACCATATTACTCTTCTAAGATCTGTATCCAGCAGTTCCGATTTTTCTTTTGACTTTACGTTGTTTTTGTTTTTTTTTTGCTTCTCTTAGGCCATAAAGCCAGCTCTAGTAAGAGTTTATTACAGTTTCTCCATTGTATATATCATGTTTCATGTAATTGTAGACACGGATACGACAAGCACACTCACCCGGTTGATAACGCCCAGTTCATGAGAGCTGGGTCTTACAAAGGTACAATCCTGGCTTTTGGGTTGCCAGACGAGGATTCAAACCTATGTGCTAACGAATGGAAGTCAGAGCCACGCTCGGTGCGTTTCAAGCGGTGAGAGGCGTGAAATCATTTCATACTGAATTTTGCCCTGGTGCCAAATTGATAAACTCTTTGATTAGCAACCGAGCGTGGTGGGTGAAAGGTAACGCTCTGGCCTTCCATTCGGGGGGACGCAGAGTCGAATTCCCGTCCAGCTATCCATGTTTCAGTTTTTTTTATGATTTCCAGAATTCACTCTAGGTGAAATCCTGGATACTTCCTCAAAAGTCAATGACCGAATTCCTTCCCGTTCCTCACCCGCAGTCTGTTCCGCCTCTAATTGCCTCGACATCAACAAGGCGTCAAGGAAAAAAAACAACTTTTACTATTTACAGCAGTTCTTTTATTTAGAAACCTAATGTGTAAACAGGCAACGTTTTTTTCTTACTGTTTTGAGTGGTGTATGGTAAATCTCTGTATTAGAGAAGGCGCGAAGAATTGTAGGTTTGTAAATATGAAATTACGATTAGGGAAATTTTCATACAACTGTTGTTTATTTGAGAAAACCATTTCACTTGTACCATTGTTTACTTATCTGATGTTTCACGACGTTTTTAGTCTGGTTCAGTATCTTCGATTTTGTAACCGAGAGTAGTACAAAGTTCAGCTGACTACATCTCAACTTGCTGCTTGAGAACCGTTTTGATGTATTCAGTTTCGTATTTCACAGATACATATTTAATTACTGCTACATTGAAAAGCTAACTGATTAGTGTGTTTAGTATTACACTTGTATGATTTATACTGTATATTTTAGTTGTAGTGGTCGGAGAATTAAAGTGGAGATAGCACAAGCCATTATGTCTGGTATTGCAATGACTGCTATCAATCTCATCTACTTTCCAAACTAATTCTTCGCTGACATGGTTTATACCATTCGATGGTGGGGCTGATATCCTCCCTAATGATTATTAGCGCTGAGACTTGATTTACAGCCTACAAACCCAGGTATTCAGCGGCCCATAAACAGGTGAACTATAAACTCATAGTACGTACTCGTAACTGGATTCTAGGAGCGTACTAGCGGATTTTCTCTACACACATGAACTGATCAGCCAGAATATTATGACTTTCTACTATCAATATAAACCCGTCCCGGCGATTGCAGCGTCACCTGATGAGGAATGACTGCTAGTAAGGCACACGCACGGTGCATGTAGTATCAGTGAGCGTGCTATCCGTGTTTAGAATGGGGAAGGCACGCGATCTATCTGAGTTTGACCGAGGGCAGATTGTGATGGCTCGGAGGCTCGGCACGAGCATTTCGGAAACTGCACGACTTGTCGGGTGTTCGAGGAGTGCTGTGGTGAGTGTCTTCAACAAGTGGCGAAACCAAGGTGAACCCACGTCCAAACGTCGAGGGGTTGGTCGGCTAGCCCTCATTACAGATGTCGGACGTCGTAGGCTGGGAAGACTGGTAAAACAGGACATGCGGCGAACTGTGGCGGAACTAATATCAGACTTCAATGCTAAACAGAGTGCAAGTGTGTCAAAACACACAGTGCACCGAACACTCCTAACGATGGACTACCGCAGCCGACGACCCATGCATGCATGTGCCAATGTTAACACCACGACATCGACAACTACGACTGAAATGGGCACGTGATCATCGTCACTGGAGTTTGCCGCAGTGGCAGAGCGTTGCATGGTGTGATAAATTCCGATACCTTCTTCATCATGCCGATGGGAGTGTGCGAATCCGTCGCTTTTCAGGGGAACAGCTTCTTGACACCTGTACTGCGGAATGGAGACAAGCTGGCTCTATTAAGCTCTGGGGAGCATTCACGTGGGCATCCATGGGTCCAGTGGAGCTCGTGAAAGGCACCATGACGGCCAATAAGTACCGTAAACTGGTTGCAGCCCACATACACCCCTTCATAACGACCATGTTTCCTACCGGCAGTGGCATTTTTCAACAAGATAATGCGCCATGTCACAAGGACAGGTGTGTGATGGATTGGTTCCAGCTACATGGTGGTGAGTTGCAGTTGATGTGCTGGCTCCCCAACTCACCAGATCTGAACCAGATCGAACACATCTGGGATGTGACTGAACGTGCTGTCAGAGCCCATCGCCCCCCTCCTGGAATTTACGGGAACTAGGTGACTTGTGTGTGCAGATGTGGTGCCTACCGAGGTCTCATTGCTCCATGCCAAGACGCGTCGCAAGGAGGACATACTGTTTATTAGGTAGGAGGTCAAAATGTTCTGGCCGTTCTGTGAAAATCTGTAGCAGGCTCTCCCTGTACCGAACCGATTTGGATGTGGTTTTACAGTTTGAAAGTTTATTGTCTAGTTTAAAAACTGCAGTATATCTTGTCAATCTAAGTGACCTGTTTATAATCAGTATAGGTAGGCGCCATAGGGCACACTGCATTTAAAATAAACACTAATTACTTACCGTCTAAAGATACCCTCCAAAGATCATACTACATCACACATAAACACTACACTCTTTGGATTCTGTGAATATTGTTTTTAACTACGTAACCTTGGTTATTTATTTCTTCGGTTGTCTGAAATATAGTACGTTATAATTCACGGGAAACATAAAAATATCCACTACATCAAAGATTAACGCTCCAGCTGCGACAAAGATTACAACGATACTACTGTACATTACAAACCTCAGAGAGAATCCTAAGCAAAGTTTCTGCTTAATATCGATACTAAAACTTAATCGCATTAATATAGAATACTTGATTTCCTACTTGTATTAAAATGCTTAATTTTTCACGTAGCTTTATTAAGATTTTATCATTTAATTTCGTACGTTGCGTTAAAATATGCAGAAAACGGAAATCAAAACTTCCTGATTGCTGAAGGAACACTGAAAATAAGAAAGTAGCAAAAAGAAACTAAACTTCTTACAAGATTTTTTTTTTTTTTTTTTACTTTTACTTGTCCGAGATAATACTTGCTAGTTGAAAGTAAAATAAAAACTTTAAACCCATTACTCTCACACCTAAATGCGAAGCAGCTGGCAAATGCTAGTGATTTTATATGAAGAGCCAATGGGAAGAATCTGATAAGTTTATAGAGGAGAATGGGGTAATATGGAATACAAGATTTCTCCTCTGCTGTATAGTGGAAGTAACATCAACTGCTGCTCAAAACTCCTATGATGTTTTGTTGCGAAGGTCGGTCATTTGGGAGCTGAACTGTGTTTGCTGTCCAAAAAAGTTTTTTTTTTCCACTTTCGAGAATTTTTGCAGATAAGTTTTCTAAAATATATATATAAAATATTAGATTTATTTTGTTGATCGCTAGTCTTAGTATAATGTGTACTAGAAGAGTGATGGTTTGTTGTACAGTTCTCTTTTCTAGATGGCATTTTTTTTTATAATATCATCAAACCTATTTTGTCCAAGATGGCGATTCGGGTAATATGAGATATTTAGTATTCCACAAAACCAGATATAAACCGGGGTATTTCATACAACCCGAAATGAAATTACTTAGTTAAAATAAATTTTTAATAAAATATAAATATGGGTAATACGATTTTTGTTAATATTAATTGAAAATAATAAATAACAATTGAGAAAGTAAATATTTCTTAATTAATTCATTCATTACGTTTTGTTTTAAGAATAGCCGAAAAAGAAAGAAGCGAAAGCTATTGAATCCGACAAAGATGAAGATGATGTTGACTAAAATGTATTATTAAATCCGTTTTTCTCAATTCCAAATAGTTTACGTTATTTGAAACCTTCTATTTCATATTACCCTCCAAACGACATTTTTTAAAACTACATTTTAGTAATTAAAAAATCTGTTTTGACAGCCTTTTATTAGATATATGTTATCACAAGAAGTTGAAGGTTGTATTGGTTTTAGTTTGAGGTGTTACGTTATTTTCAGTACTGTTTTGTACAACAAAACATAACTGGTATTCCATATTACCCGATTCTCCTCTATATTTAAAGTGTATGCATTGTATGATTACTACTTTGGTGGTTCCACCACCATCGTTGTAATATGGTACCAGCTAGTTCTTACCAACTAGTAATGTTTTGTTTTAGTCTTTGAGCTTTGGTAATTGTCTCTTAGCTACATCTAGGCCGTTGTGGTGAGTAGCATTTTCATCATTGTGGTGAAATTAGGATATGAACAAAGTCTAAAAATACACAGTTGCTGTTGTTGTAGAATAATACTAATGAAGCCTCTGCCAACAAATTATTTTTCACTTTTTTTAAGTTAATGTGAGACTGGAGATTTAGGTACGTAGGATTCGGTAAGACCTCTGAGTCGGCTAATACTGACCTCTGCGAATGCGCGCTCGTGGTGGGGTCCGCCAATTGATTTGGATTGACGGCTACTCGCGTTGGTAGTTGGTGGAAATGCCGACATCCTGTCCTGCTGAGGATCAGAAGTGTCGGTCCCTCGTACGCCGTGGATTTAAATGAGTTATTGTTTTTCTTAAAGTGAAACAGTCTTTGATAGCTGATAAAATCTGGTGCATTTACACTGGTGTCCAAAATTAAAGCAGCAAACGAAAATTCAAAAATTTTCAAGGAGGCGTTTATTTTGCTACAAAATAGTATAAACTGGTGATAGTAAAGTAGAAACAATGTAAAGAATACAGAACGTAAACTGCAACATGCATAACAGTAGACAAAAATGTTCTTTGTATTTTCCAACTTGAAGGATTTGCACACGTTCCTACAACTGGTTAATGAGCTCAGTAAGGGGTGTGCAGCAATACAGTCCTGACAACTGTGGGGCATGACGTCATCAATGTGCCCATTCTTCCTGCAGAGCTGCTTGGAGAGTGGTTGGTGGGTGCTGATGTCTCCCTAGTGCATCCCTAGACATGCTCTATGGAATTCAAATTGGGAGAGCGAGCAGGCTACACCATGCGTGCAATATCTTCCGTTTCCAAGAGAACATCAGCTACCCGTGCTCTATGGGGTCGAGCATTATCGTCCATCAATACGAAGTCTGTGCCCACAGCACCTCGCAACAACCGCACATGAGGTCCCCAGATCTCGTCACGACACCTGACAGCAGTTAAACCTTGCAAACTCACCCGCACAATTTCATGAAGAGGTGTTCGAGTGGTCAACATAATCCCTGCCCACACCTCGATATTGGTCTCTTTCCACAATGTTCGCGTATAATAATCTTGTTTCACGTTCCCTCCAAATGCTAATCCGCTGAGAATCACCTTCCAGAAATATTGGCCCTCTGTTCGACCGTCCAGTTGGCATGTTGACGACTCTACTCTATACGTTCCATTCTGTCAGGGGCACACATACAGCAGGTCACTCTGACGAAGCCTTCTGTACACTGTTTGGCTCGATACAACTGTTCCAGTGGATACTGCGAGGTCAGATGCCTGTTGCCGTGCAGTACTAAGGCGGTACCGTCGTGTCCTTACAGGTTTTCTCTTTGTGATGTCACACGTGGTCGGCCCTGCCCTGGACTTCGGGATACAGTTTCGGTCTCTATAAACTGTCGCCACATCCGAGAAACAACAGAAGGTATCAAATTAAGCCATCGGGCCACATTAGTTTGAGACTGTCTTGCTTCCACTCTTCTTATGGGCCTCCACCTCAGAGGGTCTGGTAGGTTCTTCTTTGTACCATTCTGCACCATCTGTGAATGTGTACACAGCGATTGTGGATGTGGGACTACCCAGCAAACACTACGCCGTTTGGTAGGTGCCCTGACGTCAATGTTGGCATGGTTGTACGATGACTGGAAAGCCATCTTCCGTGCAGAACACGATTGTATGGACATTTGCTGACAGTTTGTATGATTACATCGTGAATTAGACACAGTACGGAGAAATAGTGGTTTGTTGCTTTAATTTTGGACATCAGTGTACTTGCGGAAGTGGCTATATCGAAAGAAATTATTGTATGTGATCACATGTTTGGTGCTGCGAATAGATACACATCCTGGGAAGCGTTATCGCAAGTTCTAGTTGTCCCTGAACTCGTGTTGCGCTTGAGTCCACTAATGTTTGTGGCTTCGTAGATGACCCCGTTGCAGTTAGTGTTTCCTCTT
>JARYHS010013916.1:0-15000 GCA_031002005.1 Vandiemenella viatica | reverse complement strand
GGAGCAATCCGGGGCGCTTACATCGGGCGGCAACTCACAAATTCGTGTGGCTGCCTTTTTTAGCTCTACTATTGCCCCGAGTGGCAAAATAATGCGTGAAGCGCCGACGAAATTCTTTGCGGTGGTGAACTTTGTTTGAAGGGGCAGCAATCTCAAGTTTTTTCCACGGCTCGGAAAATTCGTAGATCCCTCAATGATCCCTATCATCACTGTTTAAATAACTCCTCTTCCCTCAGTTCCCTGACACAACCATAGAAATTTAAGGATACATCTTTCACTAGTCCTAATACCCCCATAATATTCTTCATCAATTCATCTTTAACTTCTCTCTTCATTACTATTAATTCCTTGTTTAGTTGTTTCAAGTGTTCCTTACCGTCTTATGTCTATTAACACCATAATGCTCGCTGTTTACCAACCTCTTTAGCCTCACACCTCCCTTTTACATTATAGAGGTTCTTAATTTACATTATTTACTGTATTAGAATAAATATTTCTTCCCCGCTTTTATCATCTTTTCGAAACTGTTCCCTCTTCTTTTCTGTTTCCTTTCATATACTGAATCTTTACCTGAAATATTTCTTCAGTTCTGAAATATGCGTTCTGTATAAACTGCACCTATAACCACCTTTTGGTTTGATCGCTGGTTTACTGAACTATTTTATATCCATCAAAACTTCTTCATGACCGCTTATTCCTTTTGTAAACTGAGGCTCCACAAAGTTATCACCAGGCTGGTGCCTTTGTGATCTGCCGGTTGTTTCAAACATTCTTCCCTCACTAAGGTATGGGAAAAACCGTTGCGCCCTCTTGTTAGTTATCTTAATTCATGGAGGAAAGAAGTGATCTTATTTTCTTCCTAACCTACACCTGAAATTTTAAGTGTTTCAATAATGGTCATTCTGCACTTGTCCCTGCTGTCTGGTGAAGTGAACTACACTTAATGGTTCCTTGAGGTTTATTACTATGTACACAAAACACTGGTAAACAATAACAAATGTGGTACAGTTAGCGGATGACCGTCGAGAAATTTAGCCTGGTCCTGATCCGGGGTAGAGAGAGACGGCTTCTACTTCTCGCGAACTTCCGGTGGTCTTCTGTAGTTGAAGCTGGTTCCGCGGTCAGGCCGGAACTGGCGGTGGAGCGGCCGGCTACGCTTATATAGGCGGCCTGGCGCAGGAATTCCGTTGTGTGGTAGTACGGCGACCTCTGTAAGAAATAGTCCTAGCTTCTAGATGATTCTATTTGTTTTCCTGGTTTGTTTTGATGTCTCTGCGCCTGTTTGGAGTCGTATATGTATCCCGGCGTGCAGGCGCGTTGTGTGTGAGGTCTGCCTGGCAGGGGCCTTTACTGGCAGACTGAACATACCTCCCTCCCGGGGGGGGGGGGGGAAGCGATGTCTGCGACGTCTGCGAGGTCGTCTGCCGCGGCGCCCTGGAGCAGACTATGAAGGCTACCTCCAGGGGAGTACGGAGCTGTTCCCCTGGCGATGCGTGCCGACCTGCGTCGTGGTGCAGGTTGTGGTGGAGGTACTTGTGGAGCTAACGGCATCGGTTCGTCGGCGTCGATGGCCGGGGGCTGTACGGGGGGCGCTGAAGATGGTCCCCGCAGGTGGTCGAGAGGCTGCGGCTGAAGGGTGTCGGAGCGACCGACAGGTTGTGGCGTCGTTGGTGGCGCTGTAACTGTCCCTGAGCAACGGTTAGACGGCAGGAGTGGTGGAGGTGGCAGGGAAGGAGAGGAAGAAGTGGATGGCCGTGCCGTGGTGGAAGAGGACGGTGCCGTGGGGTAGCGGGGACGTAGTTGGTTTCGATGGCGTCGCACTATCCGGCCATCCAGGCTGACGTCGAACAGTTGGCGGCCCCGGGGCCGCTGGATGACCCCCGGAAGCCAACCGGCCCGGGAGCCAAACCCGCGGGCCCAGACTAGGGAGCCCGGGGTGAAACGGAATGGGCCCGAAGGTACCTGTACTTTGGGCGGGGGTAAGAGGAGATGGAGGAGAGTGCGAGGTTGGCGGCCATGCAGCAATTCCGCCGGGCTTTTGGCCCCCACTGGAGTGGTTCGATAGGAACTGAGGAAGAGTGTCAATGCCTCTTCGAGTTTGTGACTTGTGGTGTATTTGGTCATTTGGGTTTTGAATGTTCTGACTAGCCGTTCCGCCTCCCCGTTAGATTGGGGGTGGAAGGGCGGGGTGAGGAGGTGTTGGATATTGTTGGCGGTACAGAAGGATAGGAATTCCCGACTTCGAAATTGCGGTCCGTTATCTGTGACGATAGCGTATGGTAATCCTTCGATGGAAAAGATCTTCGTGAGGGCTGAAATGGTGACCTCTGTGGTGATTGTGGAGCAACGGACGACATATGGGAAGTGGGAAAAGGCATCCGTCACTAGGAGCCACTGGTGGCCTAGGAATGGGCCAGCGAAGTCGAGGTGAATGCGTTCCCAGGGTCCGGACGGTGCCGGCCAGGAAAGGAACTTTTGAGGGGGGCGGGGCAGTTGTTGGGCACAGATGGTACAGCGCCGCACCATCTTCGTGACATCCGTGGTAAGGCCGATCCAGAATACATGGCGTCTGGCAAGGGATTTGGTGCGGGCAATTCCCCAGTGTCCTTGGTGGAGAGTTTGGAGGATTGTCGGTTGTAGGGATCTCGGAACGACGACCCTCGGGGTGGAATTTGGTTCTGTGCGGAGGAGCACTCCCTCTACTACTGAGAGCTGGTGGCGGATGGAGTAGTAGAACTTGAGGTCTTGATGATGGCGTGGAGGGGAACGTGTTTGCCACCCGTGTTGGATGTGGTGTCGGATGACACGGAGGAGGGGGTCCTCCCCTGTGGCTGCCGCGACTTTTGAGGCCGTGACTGGAAATGTCTTCAGTGCTTCTTGTATGTCATCGTCGATCTGGAACACCAGAAGTTCCGACTTGTCGAAGGCAAGGTCTGGTCCCTGCGGTAGTCTGGATAAGGCGTCTGCATTGGCATGCCTGGAGGTGGTACGGAAATGCATGGTATATCTGAACTGGGACAGGAATAGTGCCCAACGCTGGATGCGGTGGGATGTTTTGGTAGGCAGACGTGTGGACGGATCAAATAGTGATAGGAGTGGCTTGTGGTCGGTAATGAGATGAAAAGAAATCCCATATAAAAGGGAATAGAATTTGGAGCAGGCAAAAACAATAGCTAGCGCCTCTTTCTCGATTTGAGAATATTTAAGCTGAGCAGCCGATAGGGCTTTGGAGATGTAGGCTACGGGGCGTTCCGTGCCATCTGGTAATTTATGAGACAGAACTGCCCCCACACCGTAATCGGATGCATCTGTGGCAAGTATCAAGGGGAGGTTTGGAGTGTATGGCATGAGGCATGCTGCGGACTTGAGCTGCTGTTTAAGGGTGTGGAATGCGGTCTCGCAAGCTGGGGTCCAACGGAACGGGACATTCTTGCGACAGAGGTGGTACAGGGGTGCTGCCACTTGTGCTGCTGAGGGTATAAATTTTCTGTAGTATGAAATCTTGCCTAAAAAAGATTTCAACTGATGTAGATCCTGAGGCCGAGGTAAGTTGGAAATAGCGTCCACATAGGAAAATGCTGGGGAAATGCCTTCCTGAGCGATGATGTGACCCAGGTAGGAAATGGATTGTTGAAAAAATTGACACTTGGAAAGGTTGCATTTCAATCCTGCTGCACGGAGGCGGAGGAAGAGTAGGCGGAGGTTGGTCATGTGTTCGGCAGCGGAGGGTCCCGTGACGACTATGTCGTCGAGATAGTTGATGCATCCCGGAATATCCTGGAGAAGTTGTTCGAGATACCGTTGAAAAATCGCTGGAGCACTGGCCAAGCCGAACATGAGCCGGTTGAGTTGGAAGAGGCCAGAGGGAGTGTTGATGACTGTGTATTGTCGGGACTGGATATCCAAAGGGATTTGAAGGTATGCTTCTGCCAGGTCAATTTTTGTAAAGTAGGTACCTCCTGCTAGTTTACGGAAGAGGTCGTCCGGTCTCGGAAGTGGATAGTCGTCTACCAGCAGATGCGGGTTGACGGTGGTCTTAAAGTCACCACAGAGACGTAAGCGGCGTCCTGGCTTCTGAACTATGACCAACGGCGTGGCCCAGGGGCTGAACCGCACCGGCTGGAGGATCCCTTCGTCTTGGAGACGTTGAAGTTCTTCCTGAAGTGGTTGTTGAAGCGCTACGGGTACCTGGCGTGCCCGGAAGTATCGAGGCCGTACGTCCGGCCGGAGTTGGAGTGATGCTTCGAAGTCCTTTGCACAGCCGACGCCTGGTGAGAACAGGTCCTGAAACTCGGTGCAAAGGGCGTCCACTTCAGGAAAAGGAACATGCTGAGATACGAGGTGTATGTTATCCTCAATTGAAAATCCGAATAAGCGGAAAGCGTCCAGTCCAAATAAGTCTGCTGTGAGAGAACTGTTAACTACTAAAAAGGGGACTGAACGATGTACAGACTTATACATGACGTTTGCTGTGAATTGTCCCAGGAGTGCTATTTCCTGTTTGTTGTATGTCAGGAGGCGCTTGGGGGCCGGCGAGAGGGGGGGCGAGCCAATTTGCACATAAGTAGTATAATTAAGCAATGAGACTGCTGCTCCTGTGTCGACTTGTAGGCGCAGGGGCTTGCCATTGACCGTAACGTCAATAAAAAGTTTGGATGCTGTGGAAGTGTCTACCTGATTGATATCCATAGGTGCGCCGCTCAACCTGTCTTGGTAAGACCCTGGGCGGCGAGAGCCGGGATTGGCATTGGTGGTGTTGGTGCGGCAGACGGACGCCAGGTGTCCTTCCTTGCCGCAACGTGAGCATTCAGCCCAACGATCCGGACAATTTTCCCTCTCATGTGCTGAATAACAGGCGGGGCAGGAGGGTAGGCGGAGCGGGCTGCGGCGTCGGCGCTGCGGGATCCGCTGCTGCTGCCGAGACTTGGTGCCCCTGCCGGAACGGGCCGGTTCGATGTCCTTCTGAGGAAGCGGTCCCCGGTTGTGGTGTCGGGAGGAGCGCGACTGGGAGCTCTGGATGGCGGCGACGTCCTGTGTGTCCTCTACGTCGGTTCGGATTGCGGCCACATCCGCCCAGGACTCCAGGCGGCGATCTGCGGCCGTAGATATTTCGAATTTGTAGGCAAGTTCGATGACCTGCTCCAGGGATGGGTCCTCTAACTTGAGGGCGTCATGCCGGAGTGCGGCATCTGGTGCAGCCTGTATGATGTGATCACGCACCATGTCGTCGGCGTAGGATTCGTGGGAACAACGAGTTTGAAACTTACATTTTCTGCTAAGGCCTTGGAGTTCGGCCGCCCACTGGCGATACGTCTGATCGGGCTTCTTCCGGCATTGATAGAATTCGACGCGGGCCGCGACGACATGGTACCGGCGTCTGTAGTATGCATTCAGTGTCGTACAGATGGTCGTGAAGGTGAGGGTGTCGGGGTCTTGTGGCTGAAGTTTGGTGAGCAAGACATACATCTTCGATTGGTTCCAGGAAAGGAAATATGCACGCTGGTCTTCTTCTTTGGATATGTGATGAATTGCGAAGTGTTGTTTTATGCGCTTCTCGTAGGTCTCCCATTCTTCGACGTCGTCGTTGAATGCTGGGAACGGAGGCGGGGCCGTGGGTTGGCGGAGATTCCTGACTTCCGCAATCAGTTGTCTCTGAGATTCGAAGAACTGATGTAGAAGTCCTTGGAGGAACTGTTGCCATTCCGTAGGTGCTGCTGGCGTAGCCATGATGGTCGAGAGTTCTTATTCCAACCTTGTCGCCACTGAAGTGAACTACACTTAATGGTTCCTTGAGGTTTATTACTATGTACACAAAACACTGGTAAACAATAACAAATATGGTACAGTTAGCGGATGACCGTCGAGAAATTTAGCCTGGTCCTGATCCGGGGTAGAGAAGGACGGCTTCTACTTCTCGCGAACTTCCGGTGGTCTTCTGTAGTTGAAGCTGGTTCCGCGGTCAGGCCGGAACTGGCGGTGGAGCGGCCGGCTACGCTTATATAGGCGGCCTGGCGCAGGAATTCCGTTGTGTGGTAGTACGGCGACCTCTGTAAGAAATAGTCCCACTTAGCTTCTAGATGATTCTATTTGTTTTGATGTCTCTGCGCCTGTTTGGAGTCGTATATGTATCCCGGCGTGCAGGCGCGTTGTGTGTGAGGTCTGCCTGGCAGGGGCCTTTACTGGCAGACTGAACACAGTGTGCGTCACTTAATCTGTTAATAATCGCATTATTTTCTGAATTATACGTTCATACAAGGCATCAGAAAATCAGCATTTTGTATCGTTCTCTTTAGCGTCAGCACGTAGAGGGTCATCCGTGTCAGAACGAAGTCTGTGGCTGTTCTATGAGGATTATTGTTTTAAAAAAGTCCGTTTTCTAATACGAAGAAAGACTCTATAAATACCGTTAAAATATACTTATTTCCCCATTTTACATACTTTCATTTAGTTTTCTATATCATTCTTATTCTAATTTTAATTATTTTTGATACCATTCAACGATGTTTTTAATTCCGATGCCAAAGAAATATACCACCAGAAAGCATCCTTGAAATACACCGACACCACAATTTTCGATAACTCAGTTTCTCCGAAACAATGGTTTACAAAAATGACCTCAAAACCACTGTAAAATGAATTAATAATCATGAACCATCGGTACTCTAGAATTCTGTTGTGCATAAATCTTCAGAAATTCGAGAGTATCGGACCGAGAGTGGGTAACCATGTACATTAACCCGTCCTTCCTTGAGTATTCTCACTCACCATCGAACTTTACTATCATTTAAAGCATTATCACTGTAGTGAATTTCCGCTGCTGCCAAGTTTATTGCACTTAAGAATCGAATTACAGATCGTATCTTTATACTTGGTGGGCGAATAAAATTTCTTAAACATTAGAAACTTCTGCAGCTCAGCACACAGACAGAAGATACGGCTGTAAATAACGTCTAAATACACGCAAAGCATGCTGGGAGTGGACGCACATTGCTACTCTCATTCACAAAGGACCTAATTTAAAAAATAACCCTTCTCACTTCGCGTCGATTTGTTAGTATATTACTTCGTCCATTCGCTATCCCAACAAGTTTTTCACACTGGTATACTGCCATAGCGAATTGGTTACATCCTAGCTTTCAAATATCTATCTCGCCCCTTAGGGAAGGGTGTATCCTCGCTACCCGATAAGGAAACGTCAATCTGCTCCGTGAATAAATTATCGAGATTTAGCTGGAATATTTTCGCCAACGTTTAAACGTCTTGCCTTATTTTCACTGATTATTAATTTTACTGTAATTGAGCAGTACAATTAGTATTAAAAATTTAGTTTAATATGCTTATACCTCATGATTTTGCATCAAAATTAACATATAATAATAATTCCGTGTGGTCGTAATAACCTAGTGACAGGGTTTCTATAGGCTTCGTATTCTGCTCCTATCGTAGCTGCCTTAACCTTACCCGGCAAACCTGCCCGGTACAGGGGACCTACAGTTTAACATGGAATCCGAGCCACGGAAGCGCTCTGGCGTACTTCACATTACACTGTGAGCTGTGCCAGAGGTAAAGGAAAGGTCGAATTAAGGGCCTACCGCGCCGATACAGAGATTCGAATCGGGGATCTTTCGATCCCTAGTCAGACACCATAACCACCGAGCCACCAGACCGCTCAGCAAAATTAGTTACATCCTATTGTTGATACTAAGACCACCATGTACTTTAAACTACCTATATTCTTAAGTAAACACTTCTCGGGCTTCCAGCCGCGTAATAAAGTCATACTTGTGGGCAACAAGGGCCCCGGTGCAAAATAAAATTATTTTGTTCCCTCAGGCCAGATGGGCATCCTTTTTTTAGCTCTGCCAAGTTGGTGGTAGGGGCCCCCTTAGCAGAGCTTGGGGGGGTCCTATGAGCTGAGCTTGGGGGCCTCTAAGCTGTGCTTGGGGGCACTCTGAGCAGTAGCGTATCTATGTTCGTAAGGACCTCAGAGCTAAAAAAAAAAAAAAAAAAAAAAAAGGTCGCCCATTTGGACCCTCTGAGCTGCACCTGGGGGCCCCCTCAGCTTCGCTCGGGGCCCCCCTGAGCGTGAGGGCCCCGGTGCACTGCACCGCCTATCCCTATGTTAGCTACGCCCCTGCTTGTGGGACGTTTCGAAGTCGTCTGTCTCAGCCCTCATTTTCAACAAGTGCGACTTTTCTACACGGTTGGAAGCCCGAGAAGAGTTTATTTATATACAACGCCGTGAAAAACTCAGATCTTACAACTCTACATTCTTATGTCGTAATTTTATGTCTATGCTTGTAAAACGGTGTTAGTAAATGAGCGGAGTCTTTTAATACCAAGTGTCCACTAAAAGTCAGTTTTGGCGAAAGGAGTAACTCGGCAGCGGTAAGTGTCTACTGACAGGTATCGACTGAAGTGCTGGCAGTAAGCGCTGAGCGCCTCGTTAACAGCATTACCGGGGGCTCACGTGTGTATATAACCTCTGGGAGCTCCGACTGCTGCCGACGGCTTTATCGTCCAGCCGCAGGGCGGTAAGCCGTCTCCTGACGCGCCGTTATTACTTCGACTCCATAAATCGCAATTACGGCGGCTGGACGCCGTGGACCTCGCGCCTTGCCTTGCGGCGGTGGCGCCAGATGCAGCGGGGTGACGTCACAGTCGCTCAAGGGACAGATCGAACGTGGGAATCTCAAGAAAATCGATTGGAATTCTTCCTCCGCCGTTTTGGGAAAATTGTCTCCTTCCTTCTGTTTTGTATTGACGTAATTTTTGACGTAAAATTTGTCGAAAACAAACATTTAATAGTTTTTCAGTGTGAGGAATGTGAAATATCCCAAATAAACCATTCTTGTAAAATTAGGCCAAGTCTCGTGCTTGTGTAATGATAAAATTTATGAGATCTGGTTCTGACTGAAGTCTATAATTTGTAGCGTGTATTCACTTCCCTTGCTGAAACAGAATGGTTTCTATCGGTGATATAGTTAGTTTACTTAAAATTTTTAAAAAATTGAATTTTCCATTACGCACGCCATGTTTTGGTAAAAGTACTAGCGTTGCCCGGTCTAGCTGGCGTTGGTTTACCCATACACTATTTTTATTGACGCAATGAGAAATCTGTACCAAGTTTCATACAATTCGCACCATCAATTTCCGAAATTAAAGCAAATCCAGATTCAGCCGCAACCTACCAAGAAAGTAGTTGGTTGAAGTTGATTCATCCCCACACTATTTTTATTAGTCCGAAAAAAATAATGCCTTACAAACTTCACTGATTTTGTACTGGCCATTTCCGGTACTCTAACTAATCGGTGATTTAGTAGTACAGTAGTGGTTTGGATGCTTTGATACGGAATGTCAGTTTTCATTTTAGTACAGGTAACATTTCAACCTAATTACATCTGCTAATAGACCGGACGCGCATTATTACATCCCACATACATGAAAATGTATCTGGAAGGTGTCTGTTTATTCCGGCATTGCGCAGAAAATACAGATTTTGAATGGATTTTCAGAATTTGAAAGCTTATGGTCAAAGCTAAATTTGACGTATGTGTTAAGATATTACGACACGCTTATTTTACTAATAACCTAGCATTACCTGAAAACTGCTGTATCGATTTTGACAGAGTTTTCACAGTATCAAACATTAGATGTGGACCATTCATTTGCCTCTGGAGATAATAATATTCCTATTACGCTACTTCATGTGCCAATGATGCTCAAAATTAAAATATATTCCGTACCTGCACAATGGAATATCAGGTATTCAGAACTGCATATCAAGTATTCAGAACTAAACGAGATTTAAAAAAAAAATCTTTACTTTCGATTTGTTTCAGGGAGTTCCAAACTGCGGCGCCATTTTATTGAGAATAGAATGCTAAAGACGATTGCCAGAGACATTGTAGTTGTGCTGAAAGAGATTGTGTTCAAAGAAAATTGTTGTTTTTTTCATTATTTGTTTCTCGCATTTAATATGACCATCTATGACGTTTAAGGACTGAATATCCCGAATTAAATGAAAGAATATTTCATTTTTTTAGTGTAAAAATAGTTATTATTGGAGACTGATTTTATTGCTTTCATTAAAGGCTATGTTCAAAGACATTGTGGTTGTGTGTTTAGTGCAAAGTATGCAACATCTAGTCGTTCCGAATTTGGTATTTGTCACCATACGTACAGAATTTCATTTAATGCTGCTGCATTATGTAACTTCGAAACATAAGAAATACCAAATAATTTAGATTCTAAGCTTTAAAACGGTAAAACCCCCATCCAAATCTGCTCAGTAGTTTCTGAGTTTATATACATATACAAAAACTCAGAAACTCAGTCACAACATTTTATTGTTATTATTGTTGCAAATAAACGACCTCTCACCCATAGAAACCATTCTGGTTCAGAAAGGGAATTGAATACACACTGCAAAATATAGACTTGGCTCAGAACAAGATCTCATAACTTTTTGCCACTACACCAGCACGAGACTTTGGTCTATTTTAACAGGAATTGTTTTTGTGGGATCTCATTTCTTTTTGTAAGTTGATTGTTTATTCTGAATAACCGCTCAAATGAAAATCGGTGAATAAGAACATTTCAGAATTGAAGACATCAATATACGTTACCAACAATGCCCCACTCATTAAAAACAATGGGTGTGCGCCGTAGCCGAGAATTGCAGATTGAAATAAGTAAACAACGAGTAACTTACAAACATAGGAACACAGTAAAATTAAAGATGTTTGTTAAACATGCTGATATCTATGCATTAAAGAAATCTCAGGCATATATCTTCATCCGGAGCAAAGCAATCAACCAGCAAATATAAATGATTTAGGGATGAAACCATATATGTGTATCAAATTACTTGTTTCTAGGATTACTGTAGGTATAGTGGAATTTTTATGTCGGGGTGTCGTGGCCGAAATAAAATTTTGAAAATCACTAACTTCCAAAGTAAGAAAAGGAAAGAAGTAAAGTTAATCACATTAGTTAAACTTAGTAAGCTGACTTTGCAATTAAAATTTGAGGTATATAAAGTTATTAGTGTAGAAAGTGGTACATACATGGAAATTTACGAATTTCAGACTTTTCTTGTAAAATGTGGGTAAAATATTATCTGTGTACCAAATTTCAGCGTTCTACGACTACGAGAGCACCTTAGAGTTTTGAAAATCATGTCATTTAGTGAGTGACAAAATCGCTGAAGTTTGCATCCGAATAACATCCGAACTCAGAACAGTAACGAAATAAAATTTAGCACGTTTTTTACGATTGCTAATATCTATGCACAACAATGACTTGAGACATGCAGCAACAATACGACCGAATACATTGAGGTACAAAACTGGCCCAAATCTCTACGAGAAAATGGTAGGCAATGCCACCATTGACTCGACTTGGTGGGTGCATTGTCGTACACCCAGATAAAAGATATGGCTTTCGGAATAATGTGCGGCTGAACATATTTAAAAAGTTACAGATTTCATAGTTTAAACCTCCTCGGTAAATGGTCAGGTTCATTTATTCTTAAATAATATTTTAGGTGACCGCGTTTACTAAAAGATATTCTCTGGAATGGTTGGGGACTCATGTACCATGTTTTAACTCCGGACAAGCAAGTTCTCAATCATACATGTCGAAAGTTATCAATAAAATATTAAAAGAGAATCGCCCAAAGTATTTTGTAATGACGAACGTGTGCGATGAAGTTTGTGGATAATAGTGAATGAACAACATAAGCTTTCTGCCGACGGTCGCTGCCCGAAAAAGACGTCGTTAGATGTGAAGTCCGATATATTTCTTAGTTTCGAACTGATAGAAAGAACTGTATTAAAAGTGATGTTGTGAGAATATGTCAATGTTTTATTTTCCTTTTACTCGGAAAAACATGTTATTGATTAAGAATAAATGATAAACAGTTGAATTACTTAACGATCGCAATATTTACCAAATTTGCTTAACTGTATCAGAAAATCCAAATTAAGAACTAACTGAAAGTAAGACACTATTAATGTAACATGGTGGCAGTTCTGTAATATTTAACGCAACAAATCTTTAAGGAATAATACCAGAAGATAAAAAAATAAAAGAGCTAATACTCATGACAAACTGATTATTATCCATTCAAATCTCACTCATTCTCTGAACTTGACAGTGGATGATGTGTAGAAAGTAGCGGGTGAGACATTAAACTGATGATATTATCATATTAATGAACTAATTATCTTGCTTCTGTTACGACCTTTGGGACCAGCCAGTCAGCAGTTATCGTTGCTGTGATATGCATTACATTAAATATCGATCTTAAAAGACCGGTTTCAGCTTTTTTTCAGAATTAGCATAAAACAGGACATTCATTTCAACATTATTTCTAAATTTTATTGCATGCATAGGTTCTCTTTTGGTTATTTGAGGACGATGGCCATGGTCGTCTTTTGGTAGAGTAGGATCTCCTCTGCCATGCCAAGGTTTCGGTGTGAGCGGTAACACTCTGGCATCGCAATCGGTAGACGGGGATTCGATTCTCCGTCCGGCCATCCATATCAAGGTTTTTTGATGGTTTGTCGTAATTGCGACTAGGCGAATGCAGGAATGATTCCTTCGAATGGCCATGGACGAATTCCTACACGTTCTGTACTCTAAACCATTCTTCCCCCCAACCCCGGTATTTCCCACCTTAAATAACCTTCACGTCGACGAGCCGTAAAACCCAAACTTGAAAACATTTGACGTCACTACTGTAAACATTTCCATCATATTAATTTACTCTTTGGAGCTTTTTCTATACCGAAAATAATTTCGTTATTTAATCACACAGATTTTGATTTAATCCCGCAATCTCCTTCAATTTCTTGATTACATTACAGCAATTATACTTTTCCTGCTGTATTACTCTTCTTTAGGCATATTAGATATCCATAACTCACGTGTTTCTATTTAAATTTGTCAAAATAACTTTTAGGTAGATTTTTTATTTCACAGTATCGATTATTTTAGCCTGTACCATTTCATTAAGAATTTTTGAGTTCCTCTGAAGTGCTTTCGGAGAGGAATGAACTGTGGTTCATTTCCATGTCAGGATATTTTTTACTGTTTTTCAACATTGTTGGCTAAGTGGAAGACCAGTCTTTAGCAGGGGTTCGTGTCTGAATAATAATAAAATACATACCAGTGCTTCAATACGGGACTGAAACATAACTGAAAAATAACATTATACTGTATTAACACCTACGGAAATGATTTGTATGTGATGTGTGAAAGGCTGTACAACTCTCTGTCGTTTTCAGATAAACGATGTATTTGGACAATTTGATGTCATCTATGTTGCAGCAGAATCATTTCCTTCTTAAAGACAGTTTTTGTTAAAAGTCATCATACGATCTAACTGTAAAACTCAAGTATCGAATGGAAATCCAACGAAAGTTTATAAATGTCGTGAATTCCTTTGAGCACACTTCGTCTTCTGAAACTGGTACTTTGATATGCTTACGCCAATGGTAATTCTATCACAAAAACCTTCCTTTGTAGCAGCTGATGCTATAAATAGGAAACAAATGGTTTACTACAAGTAATGATATAACCAAGAAATAAAGTAATATTGGTCCTTATAGCATCATACAAATAGTATTAATATATTCCAGATATTGTGAAAGACAAAAGCATTTCACAAACAGATGTCTCTGCCTAAATGTTAATAAGCCTTGTTACAAGTCTTATTATCTCAGTAACCAATTCGGTTTACAGCTAATGGAGCACAATACACTGGGACTTCAAAATCTTATATGTATATAAAAACAGACGTGTGTTTCCATATATTTCACTTTTCAGCCACCGCTGCCTAGCACAGGTCACTGGTGTTAGTGTATGGTAGTAGTATGGAGTTTCCTGTCGTGCACAACGTTGACCGAATTCCGATAGCTGTGGGGATGTGGGAGATATGATGGTTAAAAGTGGTCGGTGAAGGGCATTTTCATATTTCGACCAAAGACATGTGTGTCCCCATACTTCTCTCTCCTGCCACAACAACATAGCACAAATCATTGGTGATTGGAAGTGGTAGTAGCATCGAGTCTCCCATCATTCACTGTGGTGGTTAGATGTCTGTAGCTATGGAGATGTGGGAGATATGATGGTTGAAAGTGGTCGACCTGGGGCATTTTTATATTTCGACCAAAGACGTATGTGTCCCTATGTCTCCCTTTTCAGCCAAAACTATCTAGCGCAGATGACTGGAGTTTATGTGTGGTAGTAGCATAGATTCATCGATCGTGCACAACGTTGGCCGAATGTCGATAGCTGTGGGAGGGTAGGAGACATGGTGGTTGAAATTCATCTATAAAGGATATTTCACTTTGCTGCCTCAACTACATACAGGAGACCACTGGTGATTGAGTCTCCAGTCTCCCATCGATCACTATGGTGTCATGTCGGTAGCTATGGGGTTGTGGGAGATATGGTGGTTGAAATTGGTTGACTTGGGACACTTTCATATTTCGACCAAAGATGTATGTGTCCCTATGTATCACTTTTCAGCCAAAACTATCTAGCACAGATCACTGGAGGTTGTGTGCGGTAGTAGTATAGATTCATCGATTGTGCACAACGTTGGCCGAATGTCGATATCTGTGGAAGGATTGGAGACATGGTGGTTGAAAATGGCCAATCAAGGATACTTTCTTATTCCGACCAAAGACATGTGTGTCCGTATATGTCACTTTGCTGTCTCAACTATATAGCGCAGACCATTGGTGATTGTGTATGGTAGTGGCCTCGAGTCTCGCATGATGCACTACGGTGGTGAGATGTCGATAGGTATGGTGATGTGGGAGATATAGTGGTGGAAATTGGTCGACGTATGGGATTTTCCTATTTCTACCAAAGACGTGTTTGTCCCTATATTTCACATTGCAGCTAGAATTACCAAACGCAGACCATGGGCGTTTGTGTGTGGTAGCAGCCAGGGGCCTTCAATCGTGCACTAAGGTGATTACATAT
>JARYHS010013914.1:0-38179 GCA_031002005.1 Vandiemenella viatica | reverse complement strand
TTTGGAGACAAAATTTTGGACTGTAATAATAATTCTGTTATTATTATTATTATTGTTATTACTCTGCGCTTCACTAAAAATTGGGTGACAACCATTTGTTCATAGGAAGGGATGTACGTGATATGCCAGGAAGCGCCAATGGGCTATTTTTAGTAACCATCCCCGCATTCGCCTGGAGCGATCTGGGAAACCATGGAAAACCCAGATCAGGATAGTCGGAGGGGTTTATCGAGAACTACTCCTGTCGGATTTTAAGTTTACTCGCCCGGTAAATCCTTCCTATTCCACTCCGTAATCGCTTGTAGGAAAAATGAGTATAGAAATAAAACTGTTCTGGCCCCGATTTCTCTTATAAATCGGTATAAAGTTTATATTTCACTGCAGACTGCTTGCGAATGAAGCCTGGTTAAGGAGCGTGCATAAACCACGTAGCTCCATTTTGGGCTCCTGTGGACCCTCCCCCCCCCCCACGTGGCTTTTGCCTCTAACCCCCCCCCCCCTCGTAGCACATACCTTTTTTCCCTTTTGATTCCATAAGACATTTTGTACCGTTTTCTCTTGTCAGACTATTGTTTATTACATACGGAGATAATTAACTGAGGGAAATAAATATTTACATGCTGTTGTGTGTTCTGTTCCTGATTTTAACTGTGAAAAATGTTATGAAAGGAAAGTTACGTGGTCTGGCTCGGAACCCCCCCACCTTCCCCCCACGTAGCCCAGCGTAGCCTTCCAGCCAACCCCCCTCCCCCAGACCAAGCCACGTAGTTTGTGCACGGTCCCATAGTGGGTGGTGACGCTTGGGCCTAGCATTGTGGAGAACAAGTGTTCGCGTCACCATTCACTCGATCGAAACGGTAGAGGACTGTAAACAGCTGCAGGGTGATCTGGACAGGATATCTAATTGGGTTGGTAAACATGGAATGAAGATAAATACAAAGAAGAGTCAACTTATTAGATGCACAAATAAAAAACAAAAAGCTAATTATGAATATAAGCTGGAGAATGAATTGCTTGCTGAAGACTTGAAATGTAAATATCATAGCATTACATTTGATAACAAGCTTAACTGGGCAGGAGACTGTGGACATGTAGCTTGAAGATTTCTCGGGCGTGCAGCCGGGTCAATTGACCGCAGATGTATCAGTGGACGGGTAGTAGGAAAAGGTTTCAAAATTCTGCACTTGTTGGAGAGAGTGATGAGGCAATCTAGTATACAAGTAAAAGAATTGAGTTACAAAACTTTGGTGAGACCATTTCTCGAATATGGTAGTGTAGTATGGGACCCTCATTATGAGTATCAAATACAGGAGTTGGAGAAGGTGCAAAGCAGAACTGCTAGATTTGTTTCTGGAAATTACCGCAGAATGCAATCAGCAACACGATAAAAGAGCTGGAATGGGATTTATTGAAAGACAGGAGGAGGGTGAAGAGGGTAAAGGGAGTGTATAAGGCGTACACTGTTGACGAGGCCTGCAAAGATATTGGTGTAAGAATTAAAAGTAGTGCATGGAAGGGAAAAGATGACCATGACCACAAGCTAGCACTCGATTTCAGGCACAAGGGTGTGGGAAGATTCTCGGTTTTAGGTAAGGGTGTCAGGGATTGGGATAAGTTACCAAGAGAAATTATATCGCTATAACTTAAAACCTACTGCACTGTTTCGTACGAATACTGGCAGCGTAGTTTATGTATCGTTATGTGTCACTATACTTTCAAGCTTTCCCATTATTTCTGATCCTGAATCTGCATGTTTATTTTTTCCATGACTTTCTATAGCTTCCTGAGTTTCCAGGAAGATCAACGGAAGATCATATCCACATATGAAGAGTCTTTCGTGTAGCTGTCACATCGCAACTATAATATGTGATTTGATATCCTCGGACTGAAGTCGTGCTGTTCGACTTTACTTTACTTCCTGTCGCATACTAATTTCTCTAGTATCTTCTCAGAATCTTCATAACAGTGGCACTCCAGCGTAGTTGCTCTATATTTCATAGATGTTTTAGTGGTCCATTTTTGAAAGATGGTATTTTTACTCCTTTTTCTCTATGGTAGAACAATTCTTCCGCACTGTTTTTATCGCACGATAGCAACTGCTTTGTGATAACCCCCGTAGTTTCGGCCATTCCACACACAATTTATCAACTTATGGTATCTGTCCACCCTTCAATTTATCAAAAAATAGTACTATCGTCTTCGCGTCTAATGTTATGAAACTACACCTAAGAGCCAAAGAAACTGGTAAAGCATTCGTATACAAACACAGAGATATGTAAACAGTCAGAGTACGGCGCTGCGGTCGGCAACGCCTATATAAGACAGCAGGTGTCTGGCGCAGGCGTTAGATCGGTTACTGCTGCTACAATGGCAGGTTATCACGATTTAAGTGAGTTTGAACGTGGTGTTATAGTCGGCGCACGAGAGATGGACACAGCATCTCCGAGGTAGCGATGAGGTGGGGATTTTCCTGTACGACCATTTCACGAGTGCACCGTGAATATAGGGAATCGGGTAAAACATCAAATCTCCGACATCGCTGCATCTGGAATAAGATCCTGCAAGAACGGGACCAACGACACCTGAAGAGAATCGTTCAACGTGACAGAAGTGCAAGCCTTCAGCAAATTGCTGTGGATTCAAAAACTGTGCCATCAACAACTGTCAGCGTGAGAATCATTCAACGAAACATCATCAATATGGTTTTCGGATCCGAAGGCCCACTCGTGTACCCTTGCTGAGTGCACGACACAAAGCTTTACGCCTCGCCTCGGCCCTTCAACACCGACATTGGACTGTTGATGATTGGAGACATGTTGCCTGGTCTGACGAGTCCTCGTTTCCAATTGTATCGAGCGGATGAACGTGTACGGGTATGGAGACAACCTCGTGAATTAATGGACCCTGTATATCAGCAGGGGACTGTTCAAGCTGGTGGAGGCTCTGTAATGGTGTGGGGCGTGTGCAGTTGGAGTGACATGAGACCCCTGATACGTCTAGATACGACTCTGACAGGTGACACGTACGTACGCATCCTGGCTGATCACCTGCATCCATTCATGTCCATCGTGCATTCCGACGGACTTAGGCAATTCCAGCAGGACAATGCGACACCACACACGTCCAGAATTGCTACAGAGTGGCTCCAGGAACACTCTTCTGGGTTTAAACACCTCCGCTGGCCATCAAACTCCCCAGACATGAACATTATTGAACATATCTGGGATGCCTTGCAACGTGCCGTTCAGAAGAGATCTCCACCCCCTCGTACTCTTACAGCCCTGCAGGATGCATGGTGTAAATTCCCTCCAGCACTACTTCAGACATTAGTCGAGTCCATGCCACGTCGTGTTGCGGCACTTCTACGTGCTCACGGGGGGCCTACACGATATTAGGCAGGTGTACCAGTTTCTTTGGCTCTTCAGACATTAGTCAAGTCCATGCCACGTCGTGTTGCGGCACTTCTACGTGCTCGCGGGGGCCCTACACGATATTAGGCAGGTGTACCAGTTTCTTTGGCTCTTCAGACATTAGTCGAGTCCATGCCACGTCGTGTTGCGGCACTTCTGCGTGCTCACGGGGGGCCTACACGATATTAGGCAGGTGTACCAGTTTCTTTGGCTCTTCAGATATTAGTCGAGTCCATGCCACGTCGTGTTGCGGCACTTCTGCGTGCTCGCGGGGGCCCTACACGATATTAGGCAGGTGTACCAGTTTCTTTGGCTCTTCAGACATTAGTCGAGTCCATGCCACGTCGTGTTGCGGCACTTCTGCGTGCTCGCGAGGGCCCTACACGATATTAGGCAGGTGTACCTGTTTCTTTGGCTCTTCAGACATTAGTCGAGTCCATGCCACGTCGTGTTGCGGCACTTCTGCGTGCTCGCGGGGGCCCCACACGATATTAGGCAGGTGTACCAGTTTCTTTGGCTCTTCAGACATTAGTCGAGTCCATGCCACGTCGTGTTGCGGCACTTCTGCGTGCTCACGGGGGGCCTACACGATATTAGGCAGGTGTACCAGTTTCTTTGGCTCTTCAGACATTAGTCGAGTCCATGCCACGTCGTGTTGCGGCACTTCTGCGTGCTCGCGGGGGCTTTACACGATATTAGGCAGGTGCACCAGTTTCTTTGGCTCTTCAGACATTAGTCGAGTCCACTGCCACGTCGTGTTGCGGCACTTCTGCGTGCTCGCGGGGGCCCTACACGATATTAGGCAGGTGCACCAGTTTCTTTGGCTCTTCAGACATTAGTCGAGTCCATGCCACGTCGTGTTGCGGCACTTCTGCGTGCTCCCGGGGGCCCTACACGATATTAGGCAGGTGCACCAGATTCTTTGGCTCTTCAGACATTAGTCGAGTCCATGCCACGTCGTGTTGCGGCACTTCTGCGTGCTCCGCGGGGCCCTACACGATATTAGGCAGGTGCACCAGTTTCTTTGGCTCTTCAGACATTAGTCGAGTCCATGACACGTCGTGTTGCGGCACTTCTGCGTGCTCCCGGGGGCCCTACACGATATTAGGCAGGTGTACCAGTTTCTTTGGCTCTTCAGTGTACTTTGCTGCTCTCCATAAATATATTGATGTGTTAGAAGTGTATAAATTATGTGATTAATTCTAAGAATACCTCCATGCAGATAATGCACTTTCTTTTGAATGAGGGAAGGTGTTAACTACCACACATTAAAACATTTCAGAAACATTTTTTTTTTTATATTTATTTGAAGCAAACATATGAAAGAATACTGAATCATATATTTATGGCATAATGCTGTTAATTCAAATCATGGAAAATTTATTAACTTATCCAAACATGTACCTGATCTGGAAAATGAGTCGTCGATCAATATTTATTTCGTCATAAAACTACAGACGTAATAGTATTATTAAGAAGCAAAGGTACTGTGAGGTGGATAAATTAAAAAATCTGGATTTGGAATGTAACCACTGCTTGCCGAAGTTGTAGGCTGCCGCGACGTCGAATCGAGTCTATACCTCTTCTGACGCCACCGTAACTTTTAACCTTGATCAGCGGTGGTTACACTGCTATCCAAATATTTAATTGAAAACATTGTAGTTATGATACTTGTTTTTGTTTTGCAAGCAGGCTCTATCCACAACCGGCTTCCTGGCCTGTCGTAGCTTCACCTGAGCCCTGTTGGCCGCCATTTTTCAGGGTTCCTGTAGGGCCTTCACAGCTACCGTATCGGTCCCCACGGTACCTCACCACCACAGGCAATCCCCTACTTTATGCCGTTGCACGTGGAGGAGGGGTTGGAGACAGAAGGTCTGGAAAGGAGTGGAGGAGTGTGTACAGAAGAGAGGAGAGGACTGGAACAAAGTGGTGACAGAGAGGTGGTGGGATGAAGTGCACGAAGCAGACCCGGCCAGTGGCTGGAAACTGTTGAGGATGAATATGATGTAGTTATGATACATTGGGAACTATTACATTTCTAAGGACCAAGCGTGGTGGCGTAACGGTTAGCGTTCTGGCCTCGCATTCGGGAGAACGGCGGTTCGAATCCCCGTCTGGGCATCCAGATTTGTGTTTTCCGTGGTTTCCCAAATCACTCCAGGCAAATGCCAGGATGCTTCCTTCAAAACGCCATGGCCGAATTCCTTCCCATTCCTTGCCCCCAATCCTTTCCCGTCCCTAAAGACCTCACTGTTAAGAGACGTTAAGCAGTGAAAAATTTCTAAGTATATTATTCACTTCTATTTTCAGTTATTTTTGGCTGCATCAGTCAACTGACAGATGCCAAAACTACACCAGGTGGATCTGTCGATGTCATAAGCAATGGAAATAATGAATTTACCATGGCCCTGTATGAGGTAAAAAAAGTTTCTTTTAAGAGTTATAAACATTACTTCCAGCTTAGTATAAAAAACCTGATTAGCGATTTTAGTAATTAGTTTCTTTATTATTCCAGAGCCTCTTGGGAACCACAGAGAACTTAGTTTTCTCCCCTTTTAGTGCTGAGGCAGTTCTGGCGATGGCCTGGTGTGGTGCTGGTGGCGATACTGCATCCGAAATTATTAAAGCAATTAAACTGCCAGATAATAAAGAAGTAGTTAAGTCTGGTTTTCGTGAATTGCTGTCTCAACAAAACGTAAGTTTTAGTAGTATATTTTGGTAATAGTGTAATATCTATTTTTCTGTGGTTACTGAATGAATTCATTTACTATTTAGTTTAGCACTGTATCATACTCAATGTTTACAATGGAAGCTTCAAGATTCACCAATTTGTGAATAACGACCTAATTTCATTTTGGCATTTACTTCCCTGTCAAAGCTATGTTTTTAATGTATTTTGACACATTATTTTCATCATGATTATAAGTAGCCTAATCTATTCATCAGGTTTAATACAAATTTAAATTAAAAAATGTGACGAAACGCATAATTTATTTCATCCATTGTAAGCATATAATGTGAAAAAAACAAGCTACTTTACTTATAGTAAATTATATCACTAGGTAAATTTTAACACTATGATATTTAATTCTAGAACAAGACATTAATAGACACTGAGGGGTATTGTTGAACTAAACTAAAAAAAAACAAGGAAAGAAAAATTTGCTGAATGGATATTTGAGCTGATTTACACTAATACTAGAGAGATTGGGTTTTAAGATATTCATACCGGTATTTTAATGACGTGTAAAATTGCTAGTTTCAGTAAATAGCCACTAAGCAATTTATAATTTTATTTTTTTAATTTCAGACCGAAAAAAATGTCACTTTGGAGACTGCCAATAAGCTGTACGTCAGTATCAACACTCGTGTAAATGAGGACTACTTAAATGCAGTGAGAGAGAACTTCTTCTCAGATGTAGAATCAACAAACTTTGCAAGACCTGAAACAACACAAGAGATTAACCACTGGGTGGAACAAAAAACACACAACAAGATTAAGGATTTGCTCCAGCCAGGTAAGTTGTCATGTTGTTACAAGTGCGGCATTTGACAAGCGAACACTCTAGCGATTAGGAAGGGTGTTAGTTGACTACAAAGTTTCATGTGTTTAATAATGTACAATATTTATCATAATATTTTATTAAATTGGAATGGATCATACGCTCCGGTGGCAATTTCCCTAAACACCCATCATCCCCCTGCCCTGCACACACCTACATATGCCCTCGGCAAATTTTAACTTTAAATTCTTTCAACTTTTTGGTAAATTATTCATCATTTCCCTTGGTAACTTATTCCAATCCCTTCACCCTTACCTAAAAAAAGATAAGCTTCCCTCACACCCTTGTGCCTGAAATCCAGTACCAGCTTTTAATTTTTAAATTGAGATACCTACCAATGCTCTCGAAAATTTCAGTATTTCACGTTAGTTCCTTTCTTTTTTATATGTATCAATGCCATCATAGCAACAAAATGGAAAATTTAGAGTATATAAAACACGATACCAAAACTAAACACATCTTTTACCAGAGTTGAATCAAAAGGGTTGTGATAACATGTGATAAAAAGCCTCAATTAATTTTTTATTTTGTTTTGTAAGAACACTGATTTATGCTGAAGAGCTTATGATATAAATAGCAGCAGTATAGGTGCATGTTCATCAAAGTTAACAAAACGTTTAATTTCTCTGTGTAATGTCCATATATTTGTTTTTACTATTTATACAAATATCAAGTACACAGGATGGCCATTAGAAAGATATAATTTTGTCAAAATATTTCCATTTGCATGTGGGTGCAATTGCGTTTTTTGATATGATACCAACTTTAAAGAATGCAGTATTAAACACTGTTGATAAATATTGATTGCTGTAATTCTTTTCCTACTCTGTAAGTTAATTTTATATTAAACTGAATGTATATTTGGTTAATTAACTTCAAACTGCAATTTGATTTGAGGGTAGCAGCCCCACACACAATAATTTAACAAAACCATGGGCAATGTAACCTTTTGCTATACTGTCTTTTATTTCATATTCCTGAAAAAATATAATCACACAAATATTGAATTATAATTTAAAATTTTACTTCATATTGTATCTGTGTAGTATTTATATTTTAAAATATTACTTTAAAGTATGTAATTGCTATAGTTCAGTGTAATACAGTGTGAATATGAATTTTCCTGTTGTAAATTCCTAGCCAATACATCATTTAATTTAGAACAAATTACCACAATATGTAGGCTTTATCTTTTATAGTTAATTATATTAATTTATTCACAATGGCGCATTTCCCTACATATCTATTTTTATCGTTTCTTGTACCTGCACTAGACATTATGATTTTCAAATCTATCTGCGTTTTTGGAAAAACTTGTTTTGGTATCATGATGGACTCCCATCTCAATGAAAACAAATTTTCATACTCCCATATATCAAGTGACAAGTCGCAGTCAAAGGTTAATTTTTCCCTTCCATGCAATACTCTTGTTCCAGATATGATAGTTCAACATATAGGCCTATATAAAAACTCACAAAGCAATTGTTTTTATAACTGAAATGCTGGGTTTTCATTTTGAATGGAAGTAAAATTAACTGGGTTCAAAATTATAAATATCTTTGCATAGTTATAGGTAATAAGCTATAGTCTATAGACCATGTAAATTACATAAATAAACAAGTAATAAAAAAGCTAAATTTAATATACAAACTAAGAAAAGAGTTATCTAAACCAGATGAAAACCTATTGTTCAAAGCAATTGTGCTGCCTCACATAAGATACTGCTCCACGGTATTAATCATGGCAAGCAAAAGAGAAGTTATGAAGTTGCAAAATAGTTTTAATAAGGGAATGAGGGCTATTGTAAATAAAAGATGAACTGAAAAATTATAATAAAATGCTAAAGGACATTGGAAATTTGTATATTGAGAAAGAAATAATTAGAGATGTACTGACTTTTGTATATAGGTTGGAAAGTAGATTATTACCAAGATATGTGTCCAGACTAGTACAAAAGAATAATTATGTACATAATTATAAGGACAAGGCAGGAAAATCATTTTCATTCAACTTATAATAGAAGTAGTAAAGTACAAAAAACAGTGTCGCTCAAAAGTTTAAAAATATATAACAAATTACCCAAAGAAATAAAAAGGACCAGAACTGTTGAAAATTTCAGAAGAAAAGCTGGGTAAATGGCTAGAGGAGATAGATTGTAACATTTTCTTGCAAAGGATTCAATGAAGTTAACACCTTGCTTTTTGTTTTCTCTTTTTTATGTGATAGTAGTAAATGTATCTATAGTAGCCGTAGGTTATTTGAAAATAGATAAATAAAATAAATAAATAACATTTTCAGATTCACTTTCACCTTTAACCAAAGCTGTCCTACTGAATGCGGTATACTTCAGAGGAAACTGGACGTTGCCGTTTCGCTATACTTCCAAAATGCCATTCCACTTATCACAAGAAGTTAGCAAAATTGTTGACACAATGACAATTACAGATAAATTCAAGTATGCTGAATTAACTGATATGAAAATCAAGGTTGTTCAACTGGATTATGTTGTAAGTATGTGACAAAATATGGCATCAATATTTAGAGGTAATATTTAAAGATTAAGTGTTGTAGAATTGTTTCCTACAATTGATCCAAATCGACAGACAGCACCTGGTTGGAGAATGAAGAAGTTTTGTGTAGTTTGTAAGAATAACCAATGTTAATTTCTAGTCAGACTATTATCACAAGCTAATGATAGAGTGGTACCTTCCAAAATACTTTCCACACAACTTCCAGTTTCTAAAGTGCTCACTATTTGAGTTATAAAGCCACAAAGAAAATTCGAATAAATAGAAACTCATCTCTCTGAGATACATAACAGCCAGAACAAAAAAAAAAAAAAAAAAAAAAAAAAAAAAAAAAAAAAAAAAAAAAAAAAAAAAAAAAAAAAAAAAAAAAAAAACAAAAAAAATAAAAAAAAAAACAAAAAAAAAAAAAAAAGCAGTTAGATACAGAATATGACAGTAAATGATGTCTTCAATGATCCAATATTTGTGCACGAGGCTAATGAAATATAAGGCATAGTGTATAAGAATAGTTACAAAGACCATTTGCACAGGTCATACCACTGATTTAACTTCTGTATGTTACCATAATATATACAATAACATAAAATGCTAATATTTGTACTAAATCAAAATATTACCTTATTCAAGATAATTTTTATTGCAAATTTGCTTAGATACTGAACTATTCTAAATTTTTTGATTTATAACACAATGTTAAAGTGAATAATTTAATAATTTTTAAATAATTTTTTCAAAAATGCTGCCAACAAATAATTATGTATTTTCTAAGTTCAAAGTGGAAAACTAATGACTGCAAGTCGCAATACTAGTCAGTCACATACTCATATGGAGGCATGCTGAAGTAACTTATCTTTTGTCAGAGCAAGGAAATGTACCGTTCAAAATACCTAGCAAACGTTCAAGAGAAACTTTTAACTTTAATCAAACATCACGCAAAATCTTACATTTTGAACAGAAATCGAAGGATGCCCAGCAAAGATCGGGTCACTCAGGTTCTTTAATTAACTGAGCCAGTTACAGTTGTGAGAGCTTTCATATATATAGCTTTTTCCTTGTTGATTATTACGGTTCTCCTCACTTTTGCATACATAACTTCAGGTAACTGCACATTTGTCTGAGGATTTTAAAACGTTTATATTATGATTTATCCAACTACGTATTGAATATACATGTTCCAGTTATGGTAATTATTTTGATTTCAATACATGATATAGGTGAATATTCTTTCTTTCCCCAGTTTATAGCAGTCAATGATTTAGATAACATGTGCCACTCTTGGTATGTTGGACCAGACAGAATTTAGGACTTCCTTTATTTCCCCTGATATACATAATATTTTTTTCTAAGTCAAGAAGCATGTGTTCATAATTAGATATCCCAAACTTATTACTCACAACAATTTATATTTGTTTGAATAATAGGCTCCAAAGTATTACTATTTCATGGACATTTTCAACAAGCACAGAGTCACAAAAAAAGAAATTAAAAATTGAAAGAATAATTTTTAAGACAAACTGAAAAAAGTGATGAATTACATACTGACAAGTAAAAAATTAAACCATTACTATGCTACAGTAAACACTGAGTTTTTCAAACATTTTAGAATACAATTGTGCCACACATAATATAAAATAAATTTAATTGTGTATTTGCAATTTAGTTGGTCAATAAAACAGATTACTGAATTTTTAATATTAGTTTCTTTTGTGATTGTAGCAAGACGCTAAGATGTTGGTAATCCTGCCAGATGAAGTAGAAGGTCTGAAGGAATTGGAGAAGAATATCAAAAGGACTTGATCTCAATAACATTAAAGAGAAGCTAACTACTAAGACTGTGAACATCTACTTACCAAAATTCAAGATTGAGTCATCTCTGAATCTAAAAGAGGCTTTAAATAAGGTGATTTCAAATCTCCACTATTCTTGTAATTTTTAACTATAAATATATCAAGTAATTTTTATTCCCATTAATTACTTTCATTCCAACAGGAAATTGTTTAAATATAATACTATCATTATTAAACATTCACTTTTTATTTACTAATAAATTTAGATTCACAAAAAAGTCCTTAGATTTATGTGCATATATACTCCGACTGCTCATTACTGAATCCCAAGAATTAAAGTTCCATGGATTTCAATAATAGATTGACATGAAATTCATTCAATGCTATGCTATTACATGTACATTGCTTTGAAATAGATGGAAATATAATTCCGTTCCATAACATTGTTCCACAACAATAAGAAATTAGATTGTTCGCAGATGATATAATGCTGTACAAAAGGCTCAAACACAAATAAAAAACTAAACGTTGATTGGGATTATAAGGTAGGGAATGAATTGCTTATTGAAAACTTGAAATGTAAATATCTTGGTGTTACATTTCACAACAAGCGTAACTGGGCAGGACACATTGGACAGGTGGTAGGAAAAGGTTTCAAAATTCTGCACTTGTTGGAGAGAGTGATGAGGGGATGTACGAGAGAAGTAAAGGAATTGGATTAAAAAACTTTGGTCAGACCATTGTTAGAATATGGTAGTGTAGTATGGGACCCACATTATGAGTATCAAATACAGGAGTTGGAGAGGGTGCAAGAAAGGGCTGCTAGATTTGTTTCTGCAAATCAGTAACAGATATCATAAAAGAGCTGGAGTGGGATTCATTGGAAGACAGGAGGAGGGTGAAGAGGGTCCTGGGAGTGTACTTGGTGTATTTTGGGGATGAGACATAGAAAGAATTTGGTGTAAGAATAAAAAGTAGTGCATCAAAGGGAAAAAATGACTATGACCACAAGCTGGCACTCAATTACAGGCACAAGGGTGTGGGAAGATCCTCATTTTTTAGGTAAGGGTGTCAGGGATTGGAATAAATTACCAAGAGAAATTATATATAATTTACCAGAAATGTTGAAAGAATTTAAAGTTGAAATTTGTAGGGGCTGGGTGCAGGAAAGGGAGAAGATGAGTGTTTAGGGAAATTGCCACTGGTGCGTGTGCTACTTTGCAATTTTAATTAATTAAATTGTTATCACAGTCAGTAATGTTAAGAGTCGTACTGCATTTCTTTGCTTTGTCGAACAGTGGATGTTCATTCAATAGGTTACAATATGAAACGAGTGATACTATTGCATAGGAGAACATAGTCAGTTGAAATGACTGTGAGTCAAAACCAAAAAACCATAGTATGCTGTCTGTTTTTTGTTTTTATATCCATATTAAGAAGGATATCTTTACATGACCATACATTGTACAATCTATCAGTTCAATATTGTCTCAGTTTGCTTGCAATAGTGACTCCTAAGTTTAATTTTGCTAAGTTTGTGTACTGGTTTGATATTTGTAGTCAATTCTCAATTCAGCTGTTGATATTGTCTATCAACAGGCATATGTTGTTCTGATTTGTAGACAGTTATCTTTGGAACAATAGAGCTTCTCATTTTCATGGTTGCCATTTATTTATGAAATTTGACAGTTCAACACAGATAGAGGCAGGAGAGACATGAGAGAAATATAAATGTGGTCACAATGAACAATGTTTTGGTATAAATCTTTATTTATGATTGGAGGATCTATACACATGATGGCAAAACACATTCTTTTCACTGGCTAAGACCACTGACAGTAATAAATATTGTTAACTCAATAACTAAAATTTTTAATACAGGGTTACTACAAATGATCATTCACTTTTAAAACCCGATTTATTCCAAAAGTAATATACTTACAAAAATGATCAAAATATGAAAATTACCACAAAATATCCAAGTTTTATGCTCAGTCTACAAATATTCTATGTGTGCCCCCTTGGTCACATGTCCAGGCAGTAGTTCAATTCAATCCACACATTTTGTAGAGTGATGTTCATCAATGCATCACTGATCCGTTTCTTTAGCTCTTCTATCGTTTTTGGTAGTGGGGGTATGTAAAAAAATGTCCTTAATGTGTGTCCAAAGGAAGAAGCCACACGGGGTTAAATCAGGCGACCTGGGAGGCCAGGGTAAGAAAGCGAGGTCATCATCACCAACATGACCAATCCTTTACATAAACAACCATTGTCCTTGAATTGGCGATTACTTTGTTTACAAGGCGGTTTGTTTTCCGTACTGCCTTCTGAAGGAACATTGCACTGCTATGACAGACGGACATTTCGCATATTCCAGGACACAGAAACTCTTTTATCGCGTTGCCTCCATTTCGTTCGTTACAGATACTGAACTATTGCTGCCACGCCTCCTGGTGTGCAAACTGGGATATTTTGTGGCTATTTTCATATATCAATCATATTTGTAAGCATAATTCCTTTGAATAAATCGGGTTTTGAAAGTGAATGATTCTTTTGTAGTAACCCTGTATAATGAAGTTTATTACACCATCACACCACTGCGACTATGAACTATACACGATTACACTCTAGAATATGTTTTGTATCTCTAAAACATATTTGGTGGTAAGACATATTGAAAGGGGTCCGATGTGTACACATTGAGTCTCATGACTGAAGCCAGGGTGAGAAGGATGGGGGATGGCAGTGGTGAGGGGGGGAAGCAGAAACTCGATAATGACAGGAATGTATAATAGCTGGAAAAAATATTGCACGAAGAAATGAAAGGTAATAACATAAAAATAATATTGTGGATTAGAAGAAAACAGATTACATAAAATTCATAATAAATAAACAATTAAATCATAAAAATTAGTTGTATTTGTATTGGTTGGTTTTTACTGATGTTAATTCAAAGAGGATACCTTCTGTCATGGATAATATTTAATTTAATTGCAATGGAGCATATTCTCTGGTGTCGATTTCCCTAAACACCCATCTTACCCTTTTCCTGCACCCACCCACATTTACCCTCTACAAATTTTAACTTTAAATTCTTTCAACATTTCTGGTAAATTATTCATCATTTTCCTTGGTAACTCATTCCAATCCCTGACAGCCTTACCTAAAAAAAGAGAATCTCCCACACCCTTGTGCCTGAAATCGAGTGCCAGCTTATGGTCATGGTCATCTTTTCCACTCCGTACTGAGTACACTCCCATGACCCTCCTCATCCTCCTCCTGTCTTCCAATGAATCCCATTCCAGCTCTTTTATCATATCTGTTACTGATTGTATTCTGCAATAAGTTCCAGAAACAAATCTAGCAGCCATTTTTTGCACCCTCTCCAACTCCTGTATTTGATGTTAGACTTGTTCCCACAAGTGTGATAGTAGTATCAGAAAAAACTATGACAGCTCTTTAATTTTAATAAATTAATGCATCATAAGTAACTGAATATTTGGCATTGAATTATTGAATCTACAGTTTCTGTTGAACTTAATGTCCTGGATAGTCTTGTGTAACTACAAATGTGTCCCTTCTGAACCAGTTGGAATGCCTCACAATGGTTCTTTAATATCTGGCCATTGTGGAACATTTTCCTCAATTGCTGACAATGTTGATAAACAAATACAGCCCAAATAATTGAATATCTGTTCATTTATTTACTTCCCATGAGTATCGAAACAGATAGTCAATGCTTACGCAGTTTTTGTTTATTAATATTATCAGCAATTTAGAAAAATGATCCACAACGTCCTTGACAAATATGACAGCTCTTATTGCTCAACAGTTTTTGAGTTGATACAGTTCCTTGCACTTTTTGTGGTGATGTTTCTTCTGGTCAAGGCCCTATTTCAAGCTAAAGACAACCACTACAAAGAAAATAAAACACCTGTAGTTCATTTCAACTGTGTGGATGTAGTGGTTTTGTGTTTGTATTTTTTTTTCCTGGCCTGATCTCACCCCAACCTCTTTACTTTTGAGATACAATATCTCAAGAACTAAGCAAGGTATCAACAAAAAAAAAAAAATCTTGATTTGTCTCATCAAGTTACATAAGAATCCGTCATCAAATTGTGGCGCCACAGTTATAGTAGATTCCCCATTCCATCACCCATGGCATCTTCACTATTTATCTGGTGATGAATGTCAGCTGGTTTGATATTCCTCGAATTCAAGAAATGGGTAGCAGACCGTACTTCAGCCGGCGGGCCGGGTCAAAATTCCCTCGAGCCTGTCAATCGCTCACCACGAACCACACACGAGGACTAGCAATCTCACACTGCGTGTAGAAATAAGTACTTTAGCAATGGGAGGACTGCGCGTTGCAAGGGCAATAACCGATAACGGAACTTACTTGGAAATTCGCATCGTAAATTTCAGATTCTGAACAATAATTTTGCTATCTTTTGCAGATTGGAATAAACAAAATGTTTACCGACGATGCTGACTTCACTCCCATCACCACAGATCACCTTATAATTGACTCAGCTCTACAGAAGGCTTTCATTGAAGTCGATGAGACAGGAACGACAGCTGCTGCTGCTACAGGTAGGTAGACTCAGCGATGACAGAGAATTTCTCATTATGTCCCAAGTTGGTATATCACAAATGAACTGAATATTTATCATTAGGGAGGATTTTGGTTAAAAACCCTGGTGGCTTCCAAATTTTTATGGTTCCCATAATTACTGTAGTAAAGAAAGTAAAAGAAAAATTTTCATGTGACATAAGTGTTCAGGGAGAAGAAATCAGTATGCTACGACTTGCCGATTACATTGTCTTGTTAGCAGAGAGGGCTGAGGATATTTAGAAGTTACTGAATGGCATGAACAAAATACTGAAGGAAGATTTTGGACTGAATATAAACCAAAACAAGACAAAAGTGATTAAATGTAACAGAATTGTACCAATACTAGTAGATTAAATATAAAAATAGGATTGAATGCAATAGCAGAAGTAAGTGAATTCTGTTACTTGGGAAGCAGGAATGATGTTAAAAGCAGAAGCAAAAAGAGCCTTCATGAAAAAGAGAAATCTTTTAGTTTCAAACATTGATCTAGGAATTAGAAAGAATTTCTTAAAACTCTATGTGTGGGGCACAGCTAGTGTTGCAAACTGAAAAAAAAAATTTTTTTTCAGCTTTGTGAAAAAAAACATGAAAAAAACCTAGCACCCTTGGTTTTTTTTTTTTTTTTTTTCAGAAAACAGAATATTTGATAGATTATAGTTTTATTTATGGAACTTACATTTTACATGTGTGTATTAAATCTTACTAAATCATATAATGTCTTACATAATGATTCATAAATGTATTTATATGGGTAGCATAATTTTATTCATCCTCTAAGCAGCGGCGGCCTTAGCCATTGCGAGGCCCGGGGCAGCAGATCATTGCGAGGCCCTAGCCCTCTGTGCATAGTATGTGAATTGAAAGTAGGTATACTGAGGATCGACGAAAAATGCAAACGTCATAAAAAAAAATCGAGTTTTAAAATATTATGTTAGAAGAGTTATTAAAAGTTAACAAACATAAAGATGACAAATTTTTTGGGATAAACTGAAGTACATTAAGGCCTTGAAAGATATTCGCAGAGATTTAAAAATTATGTTTGCGGCTTTTCCTGAGACTAAATTATTCAATTAAAGTACAATAATCTAACGTACGATCTATGTCATTTGCAGTTCAAATAATAGAAATGGCCAAAAACTGATCTTGTGGCATCGAATTCCTCAAATATGTTTTAATAATTTTTAACTTCTTTCTTCTGATGCAACTGAATTACGTCTGGTGAAAATAATTCTCAAGGCTACTTCGATAGTGGGGTACACTTCTGTAATTCAGTTAATGTTTTTTTTTCTTTCTATTATTACTTCATCACCGAGATAACGCAGTCGTTTTCTTCCTATACACGGATAAACATATTAATTTCTTCATGCAAGTCTTGTCCATCAATATCAGATGTTTCTCCTGCTATTATACAAATGTGACATTTAATAAATCTAAATGAGTAATTTAGATTAGGTAGTTATTAATATATACTACATTATCAATTAACCAACTTTATTTTATTGTTATCACTAATAGCTAAAGATAAAATATTTTTTAAACATAAATTTTAATCAACTCGGGTAGCTGCGCGAGGCCCCTCCAAGAGCGAGGCCCTGGGCGATTGCCCTGTTCGCCACCCCCTAAGGCCGCCTCTGCCTCTATGTCAGTACCACAGTCACTAGTATCAGCACTACCAACACTAGTTTCTGTTTCTTCTTCTGTCTCCTCTAGATCCATAACTTCAGAAATAATCACATTTTCTTTTACTGGTTATCCTTGTATTGTACGCAAAAGATTTTGATATTGCAATTTTAAATTGTGAGCAAAGTACACACTGTGCATAAAGACTGCGCCGATAATTCTGTATTAAGGTATTTTAAGTTTCAATTTAAATCTGTTATCATACAAAATAAGAGCTTTATTTGTTTTTCAATCGTTGGTTTACGCCAACGGTTGCAAGGAAACGATTCATAATTACTGACAATTTAATGACTCAGTATTATCACTATACACTGAGAGTTTAACAAGTATACGAATACGAGGAAACCACAATAAGTAATAAAAAGAGGCAAAAGATCGTAGATAAATTTAAAATTCCTAATTTTTTGAAAAGATCCGTAGGTCTACAGATAAATTCGCAGGGTTGGCAGAGCTAGTTCAAATAGCAAGTATGAATCCAAACAAAGGGGAACGGGGATTCCTTGTCATACAACATTACCTCTTCGGAAAGTCCCCGTTCGTAAAAGAAAACTTCAGTCAATGTTGCCAATATTTTCGTAATTTTCTTTTCTACTGAACCAGAAAAATATAGTAGATTTAAAAATTAAGATAAGTACTTAATATAAACTCTAAAACAGTCATATTATACGATAAATACCTTACAAATTTGAGATTTAGTAGTTATGAAAAAAAACATGTCCCAGAAAAAAAACGTTTTTTTTTTCACAGGTTTTTTTTCATGTTTTTTTTTTTCAAGTCAGAAAAAAAACGTTTTTTTACAACACTAGGCACAGCACTTTATGGTAGTGAAGAAAGAAAGAAAATTGAAGCATTTGAAATGTGGTGCTACAGAAGAATGCTGAAAATTAAGTGGGCAGACAAAGTAAGAAATGAACGAATTTTGGAAGTGATGGGTGAGAAAAGAAGTTTATGGAAGAAGCTTACAGAAAGAAGAGACAGGCTGGTAGGTCATATTTTGAGACATGCTGGATTGGTTAATTTGTTAGAGGAGGGATGTTAATGGGTCATGTTATGAGGATGGAGGATGCCGAAAGTAGCACTGCTGAACAGCAGGGAGGGAAGGAGAACAATTGGAAGACCTCGGGCGAGATGGATGGACCAAGTGAAGAAAGATGCAGAGGCTAAGGGAGCCATTTGTGGAAAAGTGTGGAGGAAACATCTTGAAATGACCACCATACTCAGAAGAGGATGTGCAGGATGACCCACAAAAACAGAAACATCTAACAATGATGATGATGATTGACCTAGGACCTCTAAAACATATTGTACTTTCAAGGGAATCAGATATTTGGTAGGATGGAAAGATTATATTGTTGATGCGATGTAATAATTACATGTGTATTTTAAGTGATAGTTTGAGGTATGATTTAGCATAGAATATGTTCATAGAATAGTTGCTTTTGCAAAGTTAAAAAGAAAAAATTATGTAAAATATTTATTCTTTGTTTCAGAGCTGGGAGGTGTTAAAATTTCTTTAGCAATTCCAGCGGAGCCTGTTTATGTGTTCAGGGCGGACCATCCGTTCATATTCCTGCTGTACAGCTCAGACACTGGAGCCATCCTGTTTGCTGGACGGGTGCTGGACCCGTAGTCAACAACGGTTAGCACACTTCAAAGATTGACAGCTCATTTTTAAATTAAGATCAGTTGCAGCATTTCTGTTTAATGTATTGTTTATATTGCTCATAAGAACTTAGTGAGACACACTGTTTATTCAGAGTCTCTTATAAATGAAATTAAACTTAAAATAAAAAAATTAAAACTACAACAAGAAATGACCATGAATTCCAAATAACTACAGAATCAAAAGGAAGTTTTTTGTTCATATTGCTAACTAGCATTTGCCGGCTGCTTCTCACGCACACGCTTTGTGTATATGCAGAAATTCTTTACGGATTTTATTCTATTTCCAAATATTAACTTGGAGAGGCTTGAATGTCATTATTTCAGTTGCGTATGGGTAGTTCAAGCAGGCCTAGTTTTGACTGCGAAACAGTGAAAGTTTTAATAGAAATGTGCAGAAGCTATAATTTTCGAACGAAATTGGTGGTTAGTCTGAAATGCAGCCTGGACCAGAATAACACCAGACACATTAAAGCACAAGGCACAATGGACTAAGTTTTAAAATTTATGCGGTGTAGCATAAAATTTTGGGATTCCTTGTTACTTATTAATTTCATTGGTTGCATGTTACTGTCGTCATAAACTCAGTATCACGTCAGAAGTTCCAACCTTATGGTGATAAAAGCTACAACCACAAATAAACATTATAGGATTAGAGTTATGAGTATTAGTTAGTAAAAATATCAGATTTTTCTACTAGCGTGGTTTGAAGAGCAGACAAAATTTGTACACACGTTCCTTGGACAATATTATTACAGAATATTTGCACATAAGAAATATATATTGACTAGGTAGATGTTTATTGTAGGCATCTTTCCTCATGGAAAAACTGAAATGTGACATGTAGGGGAGAAGTATCATACATTAACCGTTTTAATAAATACTGGAAGGCATTCAGCAAGGAATGCAAAAGATGTCTTACCAGAGACAAATTGTGTAGCTGTCAATGGTGTTAATTATCTTGGTCATTGTGCCTAGAACAAATTATATATTACTCACGCTTATAATGTTTAACTCACATAATCCATAAATTTTAGCGGTTTATGTTTCGGAGAACTGATTAGATAAATAGTCAAAGTCGAAACATAATTTTTTTTTTTTTTTTTTTTTTTAAAAGTAGTGTGGTTTTTTTCAGGTTTCCTGAATGTTTAAACTACAGTGCTATCCGTGGCCCATCATTTTTCTATAGAAGTGATTCCTTCTACTTGCTCTGTTCCTCGGTACATATAAGTCAGATTTTTGTCCGGACCATTAGCTTACAAACTTTTAAACCAGTATTAAAAATGAAGCGGTAGTTTTTGCGAGGTTCCCGTTCAAACAAAGAGAGACACGCAGCTTTCTTACAGATTTATAATAGTATAGATGAGATCACAGAGTGCCAGGTGAGTGAAAGAGGTATTGCTGTGATTCGCAGAGTTAAAATGAAGCCTTTTTTCTAGGGTGAATAAAATAAACATATAAAGATTTCAATGGATTTTAAACAATGTGCTAATAAAAATTTATCAAAATTAGAAAGTCTAATTGATATGCCAGTATATGCTAACAAAGCAAACTACTAAAATCATTGTCTTCAGACCCATATCCTCCACCATAATGTAAGAAGGATTTTTAGTAAAATCGATAAAATTTATGCCTGGAAGAAAAAATTTATATATATATTTTGTGTTTCTGAGGTAGGAATTACTCAAATGTCTATCACAATAAATAAAGCAAGCTCTCATTACTGCAGATGTAATATGGAAAAAAAGAGAGTTGCTATTTTTGCTAGAATTAATATTCAATGTAACAGCTCAGGTGTAAGTAATTATTTTATAGAACACTACTTTGATTTCTGTGCTACAAAACTGTTTATAGTTATACTGATCTACAGAGCCAATCTGGAAAATTCAGTCTGTTTATATTACAGTTAGTCTTTTTCAATCACAGCAGTTGGATACTTGCTACAGAACCCTTGATGTTGTCTTTTTCCTTAACAGCCGTTGAAAATTGCTGTATAAGAATGCAAAATAATAGCTGTACTGCAACTGGTAAATTATGAATATTATAGTGCAATAAAAATAATGATTTAATAACTACAATGTACTTCCAGTAATAAATGGTATCACTGATCATGATGCTCAGATATTTTCTATTAAGTCCAGATGCACTGTAATGCAGATAAAGAAAAGCTGCGCATACAAAATAAATTTTAATGAAAACAATATAAAACATTTCTTAGATTCCTTAAATAGTGAACTCTGGTCAGTAGTATTCACTTCACAAGGCTTAAACGCAGAATTTGTTTCCTTTCTATTTATATTTCTAACAGTTTTAGGAATAAGCTTCAAAAAAGGAAATTTGTTAACATGCCAAGCAACAAAATTGGTAAGGGTATTTTGCAAAGGGTAATAGAGTACATAGTAAAAAGATAAGGAACTTTTATATAAAAGTAAGAGAATTAGATAACTATATGCCCCACTATAAACTTCATTCTGAAATACAAAGATATGTAATCAGGAAGGCCCAAAATATAAATGTATCAGAGGAAAGGGAATTACATCAATAAAATTAAAAATGTGTAGCCTGTGTATGCACACCCCCCCCCTGAGCCAAATGGCAGAAGGTTTCAGTTCGATCAGTTCGAGCTACGCCGTAATGATGTGTATCTAACCGCCACTGACGAATCATCGACGAAGCCTCGGCCTCGCTAGGATCGCCAAATCTAATGTAAGTCTTGGACTATCATGATAATATGAGTGTACAGATCTTTGCCTCTGGCAGCTAGTAAATACTGTATCTATTCAGAAGAATAAAGTAGCTGTCTTGCCACTAACACTGCATTGGAAATCAAGGCCCGTAGTTCCAGCGTACTAGACGATAAGAAGAGCTGGATATACGTGCATTGAAGTCCGACTTGTCATTGTAATTAAGTGCCTATGCTAACGCCCACAGACCGCTAAGGTTATCCTGCAGCCCAAATAGTGGTCTTTAACATTGGTTCCATTAACAAAGGTTCCATGTTTTGAGTTCCTTTGAGTAACGTGGTTTAGTCATTACGATTCCTTATTTTCGTTGCCTTACGGCACTCTCGTAGTCTCCACTCTCCAATCGTAGAATTGATAAATGGATATTAGTCTAGAGACTAAGGGTCTTCCTTTACCAGAACACCCTTCAAGTCTGGTGTCTAATATTCTTTGTCACAATGAAAATTTATGTATATTAATATTTCACAACCTGTTTACCCATCAGAAACAATTATCAAAATGGAATTCTGGTATAAGTCTGAAGGTTTTTTGTATTTCTTTGTGTTGTATTTCTTAGTTATCATTACGTGTTAGGAAAACATTTAGTTTAATTTTTTCCTAAAAACAATTAAGTTTCATTCTACTGCTTTTCTTAAATGAAATTTCCTAATGTTATTCATTTTATATCTGGTATAATAATATTATCAAATGCACTCCCATATTGTTGTCTCGTATCACATACAAAGTAGAATCTATACATGGACGATTACCCACTGTTGCATGATGGGTCAGTCTTTTATATTCAATAATTGTAGGTACACCTACTGTATTATGTAATAGTGACTGGTATAGTATGGACCTTAAATAAAGCTTTCTAGTGGTTGGAATGCCATAAACCGTTTCCCATGTTTTATGTCTTTCCATTCAGCATCAATCGTTTTTAACACTCTGTGATATAGTAAAATCAGTAAATGTAATAAACATTTCTTACCTTCCAGCAGGAGTGAAGATATGGATAATGAAGATAAAAAAAAGAAGACATTTTTATTATAACATGGTATATTTACCAGAATTGAACTTCAAGAACCTAAGGTGCGGGTGGCTTACTATTTCAATTTAACGCTGATGTATGTTTACCGATGCATTTTTGTAAGTTGGAAAAAAATATCAATAAATCAATTTTTAAAATTTTCTTCTGGTTCATGCAAACGTAAATAAAGAGAAACATAATTACTTGTCGCAATTTTTCTGTTATTTGTTGATACTAAGACTGTAGTATAGTTTGAAGTCAAGAGTTAATAGTATATTCAGAGGGTCATAGTAGATCCAATCAAATTAATCAATCTATTTCAATATGCAATTATTTTCACAATGTAGGAGGCAAGGATCCGTATTGAAGAAAATGCAATGTAATGAATGGTTTTGATTTTGTCACATTTATATTAAATATTCATGTACCTGTAATATGATTCATGTACACTTCATGAAACATTGGGCTTGAAAGAACCAGCAATAAATTAGAGTAGCAGAAAAGCAATACAACATTTACATTGATGGCTGTGTTGTAGAAATATGCCTAAATATTTACGACTTACTTTCATAGAATTTTCCGTTTATTTCTACTTCTATATACTCTTAACAGCGTTTTACACTTATTGTTTTTCATTGCACTGTAATTGTTTTTTCTTATTTGTGCCTTATTTGATATTTATCCCACTTGAAGCAAGTCTCAAGGTTACTTTCAGAGTATACTGACGCCTTTCACCACTCCACTACCAGAAAACGTATAGTGTAACGCTCTGGCTTCGCGTTCGGGAGGACATGAGCTCGTATCCCGGCCCAAGAATCCAGATTTGGGGTTTTTGCGGTTTCCTCAAGAAAATTTAATTCCTGTAGAAAATTTAATTGCAAACACAATTCCTTTAAAATCGTATCATGTGAAAACTTGTGACGAGACAGTAATTTGGTATTAAAAGAGTAGAGTGGAAAGGCTAATGCATAAGAATTAATTGGTCATCAAACTGCCAGAGCGTAATTGTAACAATAAGACTTAGTCTAGCGACAATGAGAGGGTTCGGTAGAAGGAGGCCCGGCAGTGAGCATATAGTCAGTGGAGACCGATCGGCGCTTGATGTAGTAAGCATCCGAATTTGTGTATGTAGCGTAATGCACGTGGGACGGCAATTTAAGCTCCTGAAAGACAAGTAGAGTATCTTTACTGTCATAGTTGATGAGTATTGAAGGTTTTAAGCAATTTGGAGAATTATACATGAAGTTGAACTGTTTAAGTGAAGCGCTGACTTAGATCGGGAAAACATATTGCTCAAGCCTGGGTCTAGTCATCGTAGTCGGATCTGTATCTTTGGCGACCAGTCTGTATTAGCCTTATCGACGGTCAAATTAAGTGATGTGTGTTCTTTAGTAAGCGGTCATATCAGTTGAAGTTGGTGGTTGATTATGTACAATCAGCAGAGATAAACTTATGCATTCCAGTTTAACAAGAAACTTCAACTTTCATTAAACTAAATCCCAGCTCGCTTTTCCCGACAAACTACGATTTTTTTTTTTTTTTTTTTTTTTTTTTTTTTTTTAAAAAAGGTTTGGTTAGCTTTCCTTTCCTCTGAGTGTGTTAAAAAAATTCCCTTAAGACTATACCAGTTTTGGTGTTATTATTTAATACATGTCGCTCTTAGAAATGTAAAATATATCTATTCTCACAAACTTCACTCAGTATCTTTATTTTAGTCCAGGTTACATTTCAACCAAATTACATTTGCTAATGCTGCTGCTCGAAAATTGAAAGATTAGGAACATTATTACATACCACATACATAAAAATCTATCTCGAATGTGTCCGTTTATTCCGGCATCACTCAAAAAAAATACATATTTTGAATGGATTTTGAAAGTTTGGGTTCAAAATTAAAATTATATATATGTCTTGCGACATATTTGCTTTACAAATAATGAAGCATTATCTGAAAACTACTTAATCAATTTCGATCAAGTCAAACAAATAGGACCATCAGTCATCGTGCATTAACACTTATTTTCATGAATGCGATGCAGTAGAAACAACTCGTGGTTATTGGTAGTTTGACAGAAATTTTTATCTTCTACATACTTGCTCTGTGCAAAAATTCAAATTAAGAAATTTGAGTTACCCATTCCTGGAAGCCTTGAATAAGACACGAATGATGGGCATTTTCAGTGAAGTTCCTGAAAGTTAATAAGTGTAAAGCAAAACTGAGTCTATCATAAAAATCCTATCAGTAAAAACTGGCTGTATTACAAATGAAATAGTAAGAAGCATAGTTTTCATAGCCTCCTTACTAACTGATAGTCAACATTTATGGCAAATGACAGGAAAGTGGTAAATATTACTTACCAAAAAACAGAAAAAAAATTATAACAAATGGGAAGTAAGAAAGACAAAATCCAACAGAAAAGAAATTGTAGTCAAATTATTGTTTTGTTCTCTATTATTTTGCATTCCAAACTAATATATAGAAGTATAAAATATAAAGGCACTATTACTTATAAAACATATTCAGTCTTTGGCTATTTTGAAATTAAGACAAAACAAAATAAGAAATATCACAGGTACACAACATCTTCCTACTTAATGTCATTTTTATCTCGCAGTGTAAATTCTCATTTTCACACCGGCAACTTGTGAGTTTGGATTCTCTCTATGATCTGTCCAGTTGCAGTTCTGGCATTTGCTTCTGCAGCCGATCCAGTACATTATGATCTATTCTGATCCCCCTCACATCTAGGACCCTGCAATAAACACAAACGCACTATATTTAGGCACATATTGCTATGTAGATCTAACAATTATTAATATTAATGAGCATGAAAATGCTTTTGAAGGCACTGAAACTATGTATGGATAGGGAAAATCAACCCAACACTTATCATAGACGACGGTGGTTGGTAAGGATGGACACAAAACGGTGCTGAATGTGTGTAATACAACATTATGGTGTTGAATCTTATACTTGCAAGTAGGAGCAGAGTTTTGTGGTCCAGCCAGCTTGGGCACAAAAATACTGAATCGATAATTCCGGAGAAATGTTATCTTACAGCCATCAAATCGAGCTTCCTATTAAACTAAACACTGGTGTTGGAAAGAAATAAACATTGATTGATCAAATTACAACAACTTACAGTGAACTATAGCAAGTTGTTTTACTAGGAAGCAGGGAACCATCTCCAAAGTAACAAAGGTGAGATGATATACGAGGGGCAAGTAAAAAATAAGGTTCCCAACGCTGTACACTGGCTGCGCGAGATACTAGGAGAAATCCGTTCAGTGATTCGATTTTTAAACGCGAAGAAGCTTACACCTATTGAAATTCATAGACAGTTGGAAGAAGTTTATGGCAAAGCTTGCATCAGCGTGCAGCACGTCCACAAATGGTGCACGGAGTTCTCCGAAGGACGCACAGACGTTCACGACGAGCAAAAGAGCGGGAGGCCATCGGTGTCCGACGAAGTCGTTGCGAAGATTGAGCGCATTCTCCTCGAGGATCGAAGAGTAACGCTTCGGGAGCTGGCTGATCAGATTCCTGAGGTTTGTGAAAAAACCATCGACAACATTTTGACCGAAAAACTTGGTTATCGCAAGGTGTGTGCGCGGTGGGTCCCGCATATGCTTTCAGAAACCCACAAAGACAATCGCGTCAAGTGTGCCGAGGGGTTTCTTCGAGAATGCGCCGAGAATACTGAAGAATTCTTGGACTCCATTATTACGGGAGATGAAACGTGGTGTCACTACGTCACTCCGGAAACAAAAGAAGACTCGAAACAATGGCGCCATCCCGGGTCGCCGAGGCCGAAGAAGTTTAAGCAGACGCTGTCCGCAGGAAAAGTGATGGCTACGGTGTTTTGGGACCGAAAAGGCGTCTTGCTTACCGAGTTTATGCCTAAAGGGACCACAATAAATTCGGACAGGTACTGCGAGACGCTAACGAAACTCAAAAGAGCCATCCAAAATCGCCGGAGAGGAAGACTGAGCAAGGGCGTTAGGTTGCACCACAACAACGCGCAACCGCATGTCTCTCGACAGACCACCGCCCTACTGGACAAATTCGGCTCGAAATTGCTTGATCGTGCCCCCTACAGCCCTGATCTTGCTCCCAGCGATTTCCACTTGTTCCCGAAATTGAAGCAACACTTGGCTGGACAACGCTTCAGTACAGATGAAGAGGTGAAGGAAGCGGTCACCAAGTACATCGGCGGAGTTCTTCGAAGCGGATTTTCAGAAGTGGATAACTCGTCAGAAAAAATGTGTTGAAAGATCTGGCGACTATGTAGAAAAATAGTTTGAAATACAAGCTTTCAGATGGTGTACTTATTTATTGCAATAAAAAATGTCTTAACCCTGAAAAAAAATGTGGGAACCTTATTTTTTGCTTGCCCCTCGTACATATTCAAACAAAACTAGAAGAAAAAAATATTAAGACCCAGCACTTTTTATTTACACATATGCTTTACAAATCTTAAATTTAATACTTTCTAGTTTAAGTTTTCTATTAATATAAAACTGAAGTTTCTCTTGGCATGCAGAATTTATGAAATGCTCTTATGTAACTAGTTAAGGAAGTGTTACACATGATATTGTGGCCACCACAATCACCGTCTCCTTCACCAGAAGACGGTGACAGTGAATGTGATCGCCGAAATACGTGTGATAACACTTCCTTAACTCGGCTAGCTATCGGAAAGTATTTCATTAAAAAGAAATTATATCGTCTCGTGTTCACTACTTTGTTAATATTCCTCCAGATTTATCAATTCCACCTACACACCAGCCACCACTACTTTAGTTCTTCATTCACCAAGCGTGGTGGTGTAACGGATAGTGTTCTGGCCTCGCATTTGGGAGGACGGCGGTTAGTATCCCGGTCCAGGTATCCAGATTTGGATTTGGTTTCCCAAATCACTCCAGGCAAATGCCGGGATGCTTCCTTCAGAAGGCCATAGCCGAATTCCTTCCCATTCCTTGCCCCCCATCCTTTCCCAATTCTAAAGACCTCGCTGTTAAGACACATTAAGTGGTTAAAAAAAAAAAAAGTTCTCCATTCACTTGGTGGTTGTCAGTATGATCTCAACCTCACTAAGTGTCTCCTCTACTTGCAATAATAAGGTTCAATACCAAAATATTGTGTTAACACTTTCATCTGTTTGTATTCATTGTTCCCAAGGACTATAGTAAGTATTGGGTTAAATTTACCTGTCCATCCTTAGTTTCAGTTATCTTGAACATCATCATCATCATCATATGCCAATTTACATCTACATCTACATATATACTCTGCAATTCACAGAATTGTTGGTGCAGAGGGTGCTCAGCACCAAAGCTAATCTCTTTGTTGTGTATTCCAGTCCCTAATGGTACGAGGGAAAAAAGAATTCATATAAGAATCAGTCCGGCACCTTATTTCTCTAATCTTATCTTTCCTGTCCTTCCAACTCAAATAGGTTGGTGGAAGAAGTATTTCACTACACTCGTAAGTGAAAGTGGGAGTACGCATGTTTACCAATGAGTTTAAATGACATGTGCGTCGTCTATCTACCAGAGACTCCCAGCCTAGTCTACTAATCAGTTCTGTGACGCTTTCATAAGGACTGTAGCAAGAGGTCACGAATCGAGCGGCTCTTCTCTGTACTTTCTCTATATTTTCGACCAACCCCTTACGAAACGGATCCCAAATGGCACAACAGTAATCCAAATGTGGACGCACAAGAGATTTGTACGCTATCTCCTTTGTTTGTTCATTACAATTTTTCAAGATTCGACCTATGAATCTCAGCATAGAATTAGCTCTACCTACTAATGAATTAATGTGTATGTCCCATTTCATATTCCTTTGTACTGTTACTCCCAAATATTTCATAGAATCGACCATATCAATAACTGAACTGTTTAACTCGTATTTCTGAACAATTGGATTATTTTTGTTAATTATGTTCATCGTCTTGCAGTTTTTACAATTTAGCGTAAGTTGCCATTCTGCGCACCATGCCAAAATAATATCCAGATAACGCTGACTTTCTAAGCAATCGGCCAAATTCCTTACTTCCCTATAAATAACCGCATCATCTGGACATAGTCTAAAAAGGCTTTTCACTTTGCCCCCGAGATCGTTTATAAAAATTAAGAAAAGAAGTGGTCCTATTACACTTCCTTGAGGTACACCTGATTTACAGGAGATAACAATGCACAAATAAAATAGAGCCACTTAAATCAAATGACAATATGCAGGGATTCAGGCTATCTTCTAGTGGCCAGTCCAGCTTGTGTACGGTGATGAGTAAGGTTCGGATCGTTACGACAAGTCATATTTTTTTGCTGCCTTCTTTCTGAGCTGAAATGCTGAGTTAAACACTGATTCGATGTTTCTGATTGTATTTAAATGTATTTTATATAGCATATAAATGAATATTTCTGTCATTTTACTACTTTTGGTCGTATTACAATAATATTTATGGTCATAATTTAAGGAAAAATCTGGTAATTTTTTAATAGTTCCAGAAATTCACTAGATACAGATGAGAAGAAATTAAGATAATTATTCTGGAACTGTACTCCTATTATACATTGGAGGAAAAATTAAACTAATTATCAGAATTCACGAGTCAAGAATTAAAGTCATACACTATTGTCACTCTCTAAACGTTAAATGTTCCGCCCGCCTTTTAATCTCGACAATGAAGCAGCATGCACGTGTTGAACCGCAACAATCAATGTCTCACCATCGCCAATATTATGAAAATAATGATCAGTGTTAAATCTGCAGTGGATCTGCGAGTACTGACACGTCGAAAAGAAACTTTTCTGAAAGTACAAAGCTGCAGTGTTATGAAAGAGTTCTTTTCTTTAAATTATGTGAAATAAAAATGACTTCAACAAAATGATTTAAAATTTAATTTCCCAATGGTGCAGTGAGTTTACGGAAGCAGATTAGGTTGTCTACGTGAAAGTGACACTACTAGATAAGATAAATTATGTGTAACTAAGCATGTTTTGATGTATAGTAAGTTTAAATGTTTGGTCATATTTTGTAATTTTTATGTCAAATTTACCCACTGTTAAGGTCTTTTTTGCCTGCATATTTCCCTATTTTTTGGTCACAAACATCAGAACCCTAGTGATCAGTGATCAGGTCTCCTGGTGTACAGTCAGTTACAATGCAGCCAGTCTACCACTTGACAATGGTGGCAGAGAATATGACCGCTGAAACATCGTGCTTTAAAAACGCCCTCACTCGGCTAGTTTCCCCGAGAACATTTCACCTGACGTAGTCAGTCGTCTGAGTAACTATACAGTCAAGTAGCACACCTTCACAGAGCCCCAAATCATGTGCCATTGTGTCACACCTCCGTGGCCCATGCAGAACGGATGAATTATCCAAGTTTATTCTATCCAGAAAATCCAAGGAAAACAAATATCGGTAACAGGGTGAGGTTCAAACCCTATTTTGCCACCAGTATACCACTGACGCAACAATCCATAGTTTATTTTACTATTCAGTCCTCAATAAAATATATCAGCTCTGTCCTGCCAAATCAAATGTTTTTTTATTTAGACAAAAATTCCACAGCTGGTAACTTCCACAAAACAAAAGAATATGTCTAACCACCAGCAAAAATTCCTTTCACTCAATTATTCCACTGATATACCTTATCTAAGCATTATAAAAACATACCAAACTTATCTGTAAAATGTTCAGCACTACTTCCAACCATTCAGAAACACAAAACACTAGAATTATTTCAAAACTTTTATTTCTATCAAAACATAAGCCTCTCCAACTTTGGGGGACCAAATATACAGCAGAACACACAACACGTTACATACCTGAGATTGGTGAGCTTCGCTGGAAGCCTGTCAAAAGGAAAAAGCCTCCCCTCATTCATATCACTGATGCTGAGGACCTCGAGAGAAGTTATATCCAGAATGCTTTCTAAGCCAGGTTCTAGGTTCCTCGCATTTAGCCCCTCGAGAAATAGTTTACGTAGTTTTGGGAGCTGGGCCACACACCGTATTGCTTCTCCACATAATTTTTGACAGCCACTCAAATCCAACCTGCATCAACAGAGACAAACAAGTGTCAGTTACACTAAAAAGAGAGAGACGGAAAACTGTTTCCCTGAGAGGAAGGGGAAGTAGTATAAAGCTACTATTACAATGAACATTACATTATTTGATTCAACCAACTTGCATAATCTATACTATAACTGAATGCAATTTTTCTCGGTGTTTTTTTATTTATAAACGTTTCTTGGGAAACAAACAGAGCAATATTATTATTGATGCACAATATTTCGGTGACATAAATGTCAAACAACACACGCAAGGCAGACTTCAAGGCTTACAACTGCACCTAAAGATGGCGACGGAGATTTATGTCGCCGAAATATTGTGCATCAATAATAATATTACTCAGTTTGTTTCCCGAGAAACGTTTATAAATAATCTATACACACACATTAATTCGTAAGTAGGTAGAGCAAATTCTAGGCTGTGATTCATAGGTCGAATCTTGAAAAATTGTAATGAACAAACAAAGGAGATAGCGTACAAATCTCTTGTGCGTCCACATTTGGATTATTGTTGTGCGATTTCGGACCCGTTTCATAAGAGATTGATTGAAAGTATAGAGAAAGTACAGAGAAGAGCTGCTCGATTCGTGACCGCTTGCTACAGTCCTTATGAAAGCGTCACAGAACTGATTAGTAGATTAGGTTGGGAGTCTCTGGTAGATAGACGACGCACGTTTCGTTTAAACTTATTGGTAAACATGCGTACTCCCACTTTCACTTACGAGTGTAGTGAAATACTTCGTCCACCAACCTATTTGAGTCGGAAGGACATTAAAGATAAGATTAGAGAAATAAGGTGCCGGACTGATTCTTATATGAATTCTTTTTTCCCTCGTACCATTAGGGATTGGAATGCACAGCAAAGAGATTAGCTTTGGTGCTGAGCACCCTCTGCCACCCACAATTTTGTGAATTGCAGAGTATATATGTAGATGTTGATACTGTGGTTCTAATAGACATAAGAAGCAGTCAAAGAGTTAGCAGATTTTGTATCCAATGAATTTGAAGCTAAGCAGACTAATTCACCGAGGGTAGAGGTTGTAGGACAACAGTCAGATTATCCTAGAATAACATTACATAATTTAATGTACAATATATATTCGAATTTTTGAGTTTCTTGGCAAGGGCCAGTTGGTTTTACGCTTGGTAAGTTTCCATAGCAACGTATTACGGAGGTGTTGCACAGGTTGGTTGGCACATCAGGAGAACTTGTATATTAGAAGTCCGATTTTGTAATTAACATGGTGTCATGTTGGAGTTCATTTACTTAGTCTAAATGGAAGTCCAGTAAAAAATAAAATAAATAGCGCCAACCGCAGCTAAAACCACGAATTAATTAAGAAGCATAAAAGCACAGGAAATATAACTAGAATCTTAGGAAATATGACAAGGTCTGCCTCATTTTGAACAGCAGTCAGGAATACGACTTTTCTGTTTGCAACACAATGAAATCTGGATGTTCACAGAATGTGTTAATGTCAGAGTCTTGGCCAAATTCAACAAAAAATTTGTTTCAGAGCCAAAGGTTTGTGTATTTCAAGGGCACACTGGGTCACACATTGCGTGATGCTTGTCATGTAATATTCCTCAACCAAATAAATGTTGTCGTCACAAAACATACTCTGTATATCTCACTCAAAGTTACCAATGTTCTGCAAATATTGAACAATAGGAACATTCTAACATAACAGGTCAATTTTGGAGTCTTACAATGAGGGAATAAAAATTACAATTAGTTAGAGTGGAATAAAGCGAACCAGCCTTGGCATTTACCTGCAATTATTTTGTATAACCATGAAATTGAAATCTAGATGGCAGGACCTGTAATCAGTCATGTGTCCCCCAGGCCAAAATATTAATACCCCAGACACTGCTACTCTGGAACTCTGTAGGTGGCAACTGGCCTACAACACGTCCTAGGCACCAGACACGACCCCTGGCCTCAGCCTATGCTAAGACTGCAACTTTAAATCTGTCACTTACAATTTTACAAATTTTCATACAATTTGCATTAATATATTTTTATATGTTTTTATTTATTTACTATTTACTTTTCCACTTACAACAGAACAAAAATTTTTGGAGGAAAAAAATTATTTTCCTTGACTGATCATTATTTGTACCACAACTATTAACATTCGTTAACTTCCCCCTTCACCAGTTCAATCCCCACTCTTCCCTCTTGTTTCATCATTTGTTTATTAATATGGTAATGATGCTCAAATCTTCCCCCTGCCATATATGTCTAGCCTCTTTTACGATTAAGGTTAATAACCAAAATACCGTGAAGTGTGTTTTTTGTGTGTTATCTTGTGCTCTTGCGGCCATCCTGCCTTAATCTGTGGCAAGTGATGGGTTACTTTTCCCTATCCTATATTATTTTCAGTGCTTAACAGTAGTTTCATTGTCAACATTATCCAACTGTTGCCTGACAAGACATGGAACCCCTAGAAAAAACACTTGTTAAAATATTATTTCCTTCTCCAATACTATTTCAACTCTTTTTTTTACTGTTTAACGTCTCTTAACAGCGAGGTCTTTAGAGACGGGAAAGGATGGGGGGCAAGGAATGTGAGGGAATTCGGCCATGGCCTTTTTGAAGGAAGCATCCCGGCCTTTGCCTGGAGTGATTTGGGGAAGCCATGGAAAACCCAAGTCTGGATGCCCGGACGGGGATTCGAACCCGCCGTCCTCCCGAATGCGAGGCCAGAACGCTAACCTGTTACACCACCATGCTCCGTACATTTCTAATGAAGACAGCAAGATAAGCCAAACAAATATCCAAAATCATGTGTTTACAATGCCTGAAGACTTCCTTCAGACCCACATACGTGTTGTCACATTACGATAGCTTATCTGACCTTTTAATGCATGTGTAGCATATGAGTCAAAGTCGAGTAACGGACACGAGTTAAACTCTCGATCTCAGCAATCGATGGGAGTATCGCTGATCTATTAGGGAAGGTTGCATGTTAAGCGAGAGTGCGTGTTTTCTTGGGTGCAATGAACAGTGAAGTAATCTTTTGCTAAAAGAAGTTTCGATCGTGCTATCGCGACGGGCGAGGGCTGGCTGTCGTTTTTCGTAACGCCTGTTGAAGCCAGTCACTCGAAGATAAAGTGATTAGTCAGTTTGACTGTTGTGAGAATAGTGTTGTTGAAAGTAGCACCCATCATGGATACAAATTACGCTCTTCCGCGTCTGTTTAATCAGCTCTGGCCGGCGTTTCGCACTGTTGGATAAGCCAGTGGCTACTAGTGAATGCTGTGTGAATACTATAGACGTTAAACTGCTGTTACAAGCGTATTACGATCACGACAACATAACAAAGTACAGTGTTGTGATAAATGTGGAATGTTAAGAACGCTTGCACTTGTTTTGGACTTGCAATCTTCACGAACAATTATCCAGGGTAGTCATTAATCATTCTTGATGACAAACTTAATAAATATGGTTTGGTAGTCGATGGTGTAACTGGAAAACTTAGTGGAATAAATAGTGTTTGTGCTTAGCATACGTCTTTGTGAGTTTCGTTCAGTTAGAATATTTGCAAAGCACTCCTACCCTCGATACAACCAGGCGGCCGTGTTAATAATACCTGAATCATTTCTTTTATAAATGAAGTACCGATAGGCTAAAGGCAAGATAAAATCAGATAGATGATAAGTTGTGACTGTGTTAAATATTTTATTATTAATTAAAAAAAGTCATTTATAATTCCACAGTGTCTCTCAAAATTAATATTTCAACTACTGAAATACTTATACCCTTATTACATATATGATATGATGATACTTTTACCCCCTCAATCAACCTTCAATAAAAGAAGTGCAATATAGAATAACCGTTAAACAAGTGCTTCAAGGGGGTGAGCAGAAGCTAAGGTTGTAGAGAAATTATTAGTGTGTGGTAATTCTGAGACATACAGTTTACAACTGTGAAGAGTTTTAGCCATCTACCACTTTGCTACATACAGCGCTAGATGTAGGTAAACAGAAGTGCCGACTCGTTTAGAAAACTCGGTCTCGCTAAGAAATCTGCTCACTTATTCAATTTCTGTGGGTTAAACGTGTAACCTGTGGCTGAAATTCTCCAGCAGTTGGTACCGGTTTTCAGGAGACTATAATGTCTCGTCAGCATCTCACAGATTGGCGTTGTAAGTTTGTGGTATGTAGATCATGTTATTGGAGTAATTTGACTAGCACATCATCGACCAACCCCCCTACAGCCTGTTCTTTGTTCCAAGCAAATTTCACCTTTTTCCTCACTTAAAGGAGAACCTAACAGACCGACGCTTCGATTGAGCTAGAGTTTGGTGAAACGCTTGATGACAACACGGTTGAACTTAAGGACAGGTTTTTTACTGGGAGAGAATATTCAAACTCATCCAACAAAGCAGCAAGAGAAACTGATATGATAAAAAAAAACCTAATATGAGCGGGTACCCAAAAATAAGAGGAAAAGCTTTGAACTCGGCAGAGCTTGTGTAGTACGCATTTCTGACGCAAGACAATTATATCACAACTCATTGCCAATTCAGTGCCACCTGTATTGTCAACCTGGCTTTGTTCTGTTAATCTGCAGCTGATTACTTTTTGCTAGCTGCTGTTCTGTTAATGTTTTATTTTTGATGTTGGCAAGTTTAAATGAACAGCATGCAGCTGTGAATTTTTTTTTTTTTTTCTACTCTGCAAAAATGTTGCTGAAACTGTTTTAATGTTGAAACGGCTACAAATGATGAACGCTATGGTAAAAACTCAAGTGTACAAGTGGTTCACTCGGTTTAAAAATGGTAACATATTGACTGATGACAAACCTCGTTCTGGATGTCTATCAACTTCTCAAATTGAAAATAATGTGGAAAAAATTTGAGAGCTTGTGCTCTCAGACCAGTCGAACAGATAATTGATCAACTGTCGGAGATCAGTGGATTATCTTGAAGCTTGGTTCAGCGAATTTTAACCAAAGATTTGGGAATGAAAAGGGTTGCTGCCAGGTTTGTTCCTCGGGCTCTGACTGACAATCAAAAAGAACATCGAGATGAAACATTTCGTACTTTCAAACAGCAGCCTGAAATTCATCCAGATCTTCTGTCAGAGGTCATTAATGGTGATGAGTCATGGTACTATGGTTACGATCCAGAAACAAAGCAATATTCAAGCCAATGGAACATGTCATTGTCACCCTGTCCAAAACAATGTCTTCAAGTCAAATCAAACATTAAAACAATACTCATTTGCTTTTTTGATGCCAAGGGCATAGTTCGTTCAGGGCTTCTTCCCCCACATCAGACCGTCAACCAAACTTTTTATTTGGAAGTCAAAAAAGACCCAATTTATGGCGGTTCTTCCGCCACGACAATGCACCTGCACACACAGCTGTCTCTGTTAGGCAGTTTAAATGGCATGGTTCCACTGCCCCACGCACCTTACTCGCCTGACCTGGCTCCGTGCGACTTTTTCTTATTTCCTCGCATGAAAAGGGACGTGAAAGGACACCGTTTTGACAACGTTGAAGAGGTCAAGAAAAAAATATGAGGGAGGAGGTGTCAGCCATTTCTAAAGATGACTACAGGAAATGTTTCGAACAGTGGAAGCACCGGTGGGACAAATGTATTAGTTGTAATGGAGAGTATTTGAAGGGGGTAAGGTTGTTTTGTAAAAAAATATGAAAATATATAGCTTTTAAGAAATAATTCTTTTGGGGAGGAAGGTACCCCCTCATATACGGATTATTAGTTGGCTACATCGTGTGCATAACATAAAATGCACTTGTTTCACTACAGGCTTTGCAACATTAGTTTCTCTTCACCCCTTTCACAAAACCAGACTCTGCAAAGTAGCTACGTACATCTCGAGCTCACCCAGGCGGTACAGCTGCCGGAGACCTTCGCTGGTGAGATTACAGCATTTACTCAGGTACAACTCCTTTAGTTCCGGACAGCTGGTACACACGAACACCACTACGTCGTCGTCCAGACTGCTGTCGGTCACCTTCAACACCTGCAGGCGAGAGAGACCACCAGACCTATAACACAGAGAAATGACAGTAAAACATCTCAAATAACGAGTTTTACTCCCAATTCATTAATGAGAATTTTAATTATACTGATTAATTAATGTCACAGAAAGCAATAATTTCTCGTCTTAAATGCAGTGCTTGAAACTGAATGGACGTTAGGCATAATTACGTTTTACCCCTCCAACCTCTGTCAAAGGCAAAGAAAATACACCCAAACATCTGAACTTTAAGTTCTCAAATGTAATTTTTTAATTTATTTTCAGCTTTGTGTGTTCCAGGTTTAATTCTGATGATTAATTTCAATTATAACTGTTGTGTTGTTGATCTATAATACTGTTTTTTTTTTTACTTATGGCTTTACACCTCATAGGTCATTAGAGGTGGGATGGAACTGGGAACAAGGAACGGGAAGGAATTCGGCCATGTCCTTTTGAAGTAAGCATCCCACCATTTGGCAGAAGTGATTTGGGGAAACAATGGAAAACCAATACTTTTCTGAAGTTCAGAAGATGAGCAACAGTGTAAGGGAAGTACTGCGAAGTAAAAAACAATTCTAGTGCGTGCGTTGCTTATTTTACACAGGAAGTGAAGATGTCTTGTAAAACTACTGACTTTATACCAGTTGTAAAGACAAATAGCTACGGTGTAGTAAATAAACAGAATGTTTGTTTTTTTTTTTTCCAGCGAGCTTGCTGATAAATTGTGCTCCAAAATTGTGAAATAAAATTATTCATTGAATTTGTAAATCAAGAAAATATTTTTCAAATTTTTAGTTTATATGTATATTTATTTTTATTTAGAAAGAAGTAATCATCTGACGATGAATTGGAAAAAAAAATTCAAATATACTTGGGAATCAAACAAGTTACCTCTGAAGATTGGGTAAAATTCAATAACTGTATTAGCCTATTTCACAATTTTGCTATATTTACTGTATAATATATTGACATACCATATTATTTTCTTCTAGACTTATTTATAGTTTTGTGTTGGAGTAGGTTGAAAGATATAAAATCTGTATTTTCACAATTATAAAATAATTATGCCTGACAGTTTTCATTTTACGCCTCAGTTTGAA